>APFE031619775.1:170388-188574 GCA_000404065.3 Pinus taeda | reverse complement strand
CTCCTCGATCGCTTCTCTAGCAACTGCTATGTTGCCCTCTCTAAGAAATTCGATCTCTTGATCTCTCTCGGTGTGTTTTCCAAATGCCTATCGAAGTCATCCTTTTATAATCCTCCAGTTGAGTAATCAATGGCCCAGATTAGATTCCAATCAATGGCTCAAATCATTTGGACTTGATCCCCGTCTTCTTTTAGAAGTTTCACCCCCAGTTTAATTAATACCCTTTAATTATTTTATTTCCTAAGTTTAGACTTAGGCACCCATTAAAAATAATTAATTATTTTAATAAAACTATCTCCGGGTGGAATTTCCCAAAACGATTTCTAGATATTGTGGAATATATGTGTCCTAGCCTCTCTGCAAATTTTGAGGCTTAGAGAACATATGATGCTACCAAAAATAGACAAAAGCATTTCCTCTAGGGTTACGAAAGTCACTCTTTAGGGCAGCGAAGAAGAGATTTTCTGGATCAGCGAAGGAGGCAGTAGATAGGATTCTTTTGGGCATACAAAGAAGGATTCTTCTGGGAGTTGCAAAGTAGTATTTCTTCTGGGATAGTGAAGGAAGGTATCTTCTAGGTGATCAAAGTAGAGACCGAATTTCTCTATAAAAGACCTAGAGGCCGAGATTCTCTAGGGAAGTTGTGAAGGTGTAGTAGAAAAGATAGTGACCGAGTTTCTCTAGAAGGAGGCAAGGTGAAGTACTTCAAGGTCAAGAAGAAAGGTGAGGAAAGAAAGAAGTAGAGCATCAAGGTTAGTGATAAGGTTCTTCAGAGGATACTAGAGTCAATGGTTTGTGTCATGGTCTTAGTACTTATCAATTGAAGATCTAGAAGAAGAATTTTGATCGGTTTTTCTTCTCAACGGGTGAGAGGTTTTGGCCCTGACTAGATAAGCATACATACTATGTCACATGTCTTTTATATTGGTAATTATCTTGGTGAAAGAACACATTACTAAGCTAACAAAGAAAAGACTATAAGATTAAGAAGTACAAGTGCGTCACAAGTAATTATCAAGTAAAGAAATTGTTATCTTTGAATTCCCTAGATTTCGCAACACTAAGAGCCCTAATGAAGTCCATAAGTGTCAAAATAATGAGTTGGACTTCCAAAAGTAATGGACAAGGGGTTGGCCCCTTTTTCTCCACATAATAAACCTATGGTGATCCCAATGGCTTTGAGGGCACAAAAGTGACCTCATGGGTCTCCAAGTAAGTCGAAGATGTTTGTAGACCATCAATAAGGACTCAGATGATGGTGTAGGTGATGCCACATCAACATACATGTCTTGGGTCATTTTCCAAGTGCATGGTATAATTGTGGGGTTGGCTGGGCAAAAGTGAACTAGGTGCATCTTCCTCATCCAATTGGTAAATCTCGATCAATCTCTGAACATCTCTGGATATCCATAGAGTGTTGTCTACTACTGTGGATGTCTGTGGCTCTCAACACACACCCTAGATATGCCAATGTAGCCCTCTGGAGCACTAGGACCCTATATAGGGAGACCAAACCCTAAATGGAGACCACCTGCAATCCTACATAACATCCAATGTGTCCCCTAGCCTTCCAGTACAACAAGTCATCAAGGAAATCGAGTAAAAGAGCTTACAAACCATGGACCACAAGTTGTTGGAATTTCTAAGTTTAACCCGTTAGAAATTCTTCCTGTACTATCTGGTTTATTCTTCCTACTTGTTGAATTACTTAACAAGTTATTTACCATGTAAATATAGAAAATAAACACAAGTATAATATCAAAACACACAGGCCATTAACTGAAAGAAAACAAGCACAGAAGTGACACCGTTAGTTTTTACCAATATCTCCAGAAAAACCCAATGCGGGAAAATTGGTGCATCTATTCAGAGGATTTTATTATTATGCAGTGTTCAGAATACAACCAGGGTGCCAGAAATGGCTCACCCAACAAAGAATGCCCTCGGCAGTAGTACCTCTCCTCGGAGACAGATCTTCTTGTTGGTCAATCACCGGATGAACAATCCAACAACAACAATTTCAGCTTCCACTGCTCTGCGTCACTCTGAAAGGGACTGTGTCACCCTTCTCGGCTCACCAACACCCAGTGTGCCCCACAAAAATCTTCCCAGCACTGCCTCTTGGCCCTGCATTAGCTCTCCTAGCATCTGCATCAACTTCTGGAGATTATGCGTCAGCCCTTAGACCCTTTGCGTCACACACGTTGGCCTCTCCTGCCTCTGTGCAACTCCTAGCTGCCTCTACGTAGCACCCAGCGGCCTCTTCATGAACCTCTCCCGGCTCTGCGATGTATCTCTGGTACCAACTCTACCTCTTTGTTATGTATTCACTGCCTCTCACTACTGATCACTGATTTTATCTCTCTTAGCAAACCTCGTTGTAGAGAATAGAATGACTGATCACTCTGGTGTGTTCTCCAACTAACCATCAATCCTCCTCTTATATTTTTCTCGTTGGTCCATCAATGACCGAGATTAAATCTCTAATCAATGACTAAGATTAGATTTGGTTTGATCTATGACTTCTGGAACATTCTAACCCAGTTTTATATTAATACCCATTAATATTTTATTTTTCCTAAGTTTAGACTTAGGAACTCCATTAAAAATATTAATTATTTTAATATCTCCCAAATCAATTAGAATCTGCCCAAACCATTTCCAGGTATTGGAGATCTCATGCGCTTAAGCCTCTCCACCAATTTTCATAGCTAGAGCACATCTGATGCTACCCCAAATCAACACTCCCTCTTAGCGAGAATTGTGCTCTAGTAATACTCTACACTAAGTATCACCCTAATTAACCAACACCAGTCTCTGTGCTGATGTTAGGACTCCCTGCCCAACATCCTCTGCATTGCTACATCCTGTACCACTGCCCATGGCCCTGCCACTGCCACTGCTGCATCTGTACAAAATCTCCCTCTGCATGCTTACTGCTACTGGTCCAATCTCCCAACACTACATCCCCTCTCATCATGTTGCGTCGTGTTGCCCATAGCATTGCCATTGTTAACTGCTACACTGCAACTCAGTTACTGAGAAGTAAGTAACTGATCCACCCAGCTTCTCACATCCCTGTCAGGATAGAAACACTCTCGATGTTGAAGCTCCCTCTGCCGCTAACAAGTGCTCCATCTACTGACCTCTGCGCTGCTGCAACAACTCCCTGCATCTCGCACCGTTGCACACCTCTCTGTGCCATCCTGCACTGGTGCAACACCCCGTGCCTCTCGCATTGTTGCAACCTGCTAGCCTCGCATCTGTCTCTACTGACATCTGCCAGTCCTGCTACTCTCTTTGGGGCTCCCATGGCAAGGTATAATCCAAGAGGTCGGGTACCTCAAGGATCCTACCCCTCATCGCCTGTAGTCAATCTGACTACAGCTCGATGTCTCCCCACTTCTTCTCAAGTGGCACATGAGAACTCATGGCACAGTCGTCATCCTCAACTTCTTTCTCCACCCTTGTTGGCATCGCCTTGGTCTTAGAAGCCTCTCCCTTACTCTTCTTCCTCGGACACTGGTTCACAAAATGACCCAGTTCCCCACAATGGAAACACTTGACTTTGGAGAGGTCCTTCTTCTTTCTATTCTCCTGCTTTCCAGCAGATGCTAGAGTCGCATCCTCTTCTTCCTCCTCCTTGTTTTTGACCCCTTTGCTGCTATTCCCCACCTTAGTCACCCATCTGATCTCTTCTTGACGAGCCGCCCATAGTTCCTCCCAATTCGGAAGGCTCGACCTACCCAGTATGCTTTGGACAAATACCTCCTAATATTCTGAGACTGCGTTCAATGCAGTCCTCACCATCAATTCCTGATCCAACATGACCCCTATGGAAGTTAGCTAGTCTCGGATCTCCTTCAATCGACTGAGGAAGGCATCCATCTGCTCTCCCTTCTGCATCTGGTATGATCGCAACTAATTTTCAAGGAACATCTTCCTCTACACGGAAGTATGCTGGTACAATTTCTTCAGGGCCTCCCACATCTCATTTGTTATATCTTTTTCAGTAATATGTGGCACCACATGATCCTTGACCCCATCAAGAATGATGCACTTCGCCCTAGACATTACCTCCTCGTACTTCTCATTTTTCACTGGGTCAACTGGGATCGCATTGTTTTCAAGGCAAAGTCCTTGATGCGATGTCTGTCTAGAATGGACAAGATCCTGGCATTCCAGACCACGAAGTTGGATGCTCTGTCCAACCTATTCTAATTTCTCAGTCTATTCACGACCATTATGCTGCTTTTCTATCGACTCCAAGTCTCTTAACTTCCCGTCTGAAAGTTCTCGGTTCGACTCCCTCTGAGTCTTGATTTCCCTTCTGGAAATCCCTCCTCCTTGGTCTTGGCCTGTTAGGCACTTTTCTGACCTCAATACCCCACCAACGTCACTTCACAAATTACCCAAAACCTCCCATACCCCAGCAACTGAAGGATTGAACAACTTGGCTCTGTGCAATCCCGCCACTGGCAAATCAGCTCCCTCAACCAACTGTGTCAGCCCTCCTGGCCTTTGGGTGGATTTGCGTGAGCTTGATTCTGCCTCCCACAGCCTTTGCACTTGCCTCTCTCTGGCCTACATTGATGACGTAGTCTCTCTGCGTCACTCCTTCCTCTATCACCTTCTGCACGGATCAGCTCTGTCACTCGGGACAGTTGAATCTGCTACCACTGCTCTGCGAGCTGATGCTTTCAGTTATCCTGTGATCTACAATCACACTCTGATACCATGTTGGAATTTCTAAGTTGAACTCATTAAAAATTCTTCCTGTACTATCTGGCTTATTTATTCCTACTTGTTTAATTATTTAACAAGTTATTTACCATGTAAATACTGAAAATAAACAGTACAATATCAACATCTACAAATCATCAACTGAAAGAAAACAAGCACAGAAGTGACATGGTTATTTTTGGACCAATGTCACCGAAAAAACCCAATGCGGGAAAACCAGTGCAGCTATTCAGAGGGTTTTATTATTATGCAACTTTCATAATACAACTAGAGTGCCAAAAATGGCTCACCCAACAGAGAATGACATCAGCAGTAGTACCTCTCCTCGGAGACAGATATTCGGGTTGATCAATCACTGGATGAACAATCCCACAGCAACAATTGCAGCGTCCACTGCTTTGCGTCACTCTGATAGGAACTATGTCACCTTTCCCAGCTCACCAACACCTAATTTGCCCCACTAAAATCTTCTCAGCGCTGCCTCTTGGCCCTGCATCAGCTCTGCTAGCCTCTGCTTCAGCTTTTGGAGCTTTTGCATCATCCCTTAGACCCTCTGCATCACACACGCTGGCCTCTCTTGCCTCTCTGCAGCTCCTAGCTGCCTCTGCGTAGCACCCAGTTGCCTCTGCATCAAACTCTCCTGACTTTGCGTTGTCTCTCTGGTACCAACTCTGCCTCTCTGTTATGTATTCACTGCCCCTCGTTGTTGATCACTAATTCTATCTCTCTTAACAAACCTCGCTCTAGAAAATAGAATGACTGGTCACTAGTGCGTTCTCCAACTGACCCTCAAGCCTCCTCTTATACTTTTCTCATTGGTCCATCAACGATAAAATCTCTAATCAACGACAAAAATTAGATTTGGCTTGATCCATGACTTTTGGAACATTCTAACCCAGTTTTATATTAATACCCATTAATATTTTATTTTTTCCCAAGTTCAGACTTAAGAACTCCATTAAAAATATTAATTATTTTAATATCTCACAAACCGGTTAGAATCTGCCCAAACCATTTCTGGGTCTTTGAGATCTCATATGCTTTAACCTCTCCACCAATTTTCATGGCTAGAGCACATCCGATGCTACCCCAAATCAACACAAGTGGGGACTTCATAATGGTGTGCCTAATGGGCTTTGTCATGTGCTAATGTCTCCAAGCTCCACATGGGGTTAACCAAGTATTCCATTAAGTGGTTTCTACTTTTAAAGGGGACAATGTCCAAGGTACATCCTTTAAAAATTGGTGCCATGTGGTGAAGAGATGAATGGAGTAGGGAATGAAAAGGGGTAGCTCGGGGCCACATGTTAAGGTACACAGGGAGTTAGTAAAAAGGAAACTCACACTTGGGTATATAATGTATAGGAGGAAGGAATCATGGTACATGAGGTACCCCAGCCTTTATTTTTTCCACCCTTATTTATATACCTTTTTCATTTTATTATTTTACTTTAATTAACTGCTCAAGGCTCAAGGGGTAAGAGCATGATGTGTAAGATATAGCAGTGGATACCTCCTTTTAAGGTAAGGCAATTCATTGCCCACCAAGGGTTGGAACAATCATGGGTTCCTATATGATGAAGGAGGCTCATAGAACTTGTAAGAACCAAGGTGATGGCCATGATGATCGGGTAAAGCTCATGTATTGCCTTTTGCCCAAGTGCTAAATGTGTGTGTCCCAGCCATCTTTTGCATTCTCTGATACATTTCCTATTGAGTGTGGCCAATTATGCTTTTACTTTTCTTTTTAACTACATCAACCTCCAGGGCATCATTCTAGGCCCAACCCAAGGTGTGGACAAGAGGAAGGGAGAGCTAGCCCTATGTGGATCCAGTAGAGGAATGTGGACCCAGGTGAGAGAAATGATGAATGAGGTTATAATGAGTGGGAAGGGAGCAATATACGTGGATGAGGGAGTAGGACTACGCATCTGAAATCATGGTTTCCCAAGAAATACTATCCCTAAAGCCAAATGGTTAGTAAAAAATATCCCACTAGACTAAAATCCAAGGTTAATATCCAAAAGGGGTCTAGGGAGTAAGAGCATGGACGTAGCCGATCCATGCCTAGAAGTGTCCATGATAAGAAAACTACAATACTTAATTACCAAATGACAAAGCACACCTTTAGGTTCGGGAGGCCCACCTTCAAACATGCGATCATGGCAGATGGGTGAGGGACCACATGGCTGGCTCAGGTGGCGGAGAAATGGTACAACGAGCTAGTTGGTGGCTGCAAGGGGTTGTTAGTTGTCAGCTGAGGACCATCTTGGAGCAAAATTTTCTCCTAGGGATATCACCCACAAAATGGTGGGTAACAGTGCCAAAGGGCTTATTTAAATCAAGGTCCTCCTTGTTAAAAGAGATCACATATATATATATATATATATATGAAACCAGATTCGTTGTTTAAGGGCCATGTGTCTGAACCCAGAGAATCAGATTCGATTCACCCTAATTTGTGTCCGGATTTCATGACATGTCATGTCCGAATGGGACACGATCAAATCTGGATCGTGTCCCATTCAGACACAACGTGTCACGAAATTTGGACACGAATTCAGCAAATCGGGACCCGTGCGGCCATAAAAGGGTGAAAATGCTTATGTTTTTTATCATTTTGTGTCATTCCTTTTGCAAGAGGTGAGTTGTGGGTTTGTTGTTAGGAGTTTGAAGCAAGGAGCCAAGGGTCTGGAGAGTTTTCAAGGAGATTCAAGCAACAAGTAAGTGCATTTCCTCTCTATTTTTTTGCATTTGTATTACAGTAGTTTGTATATGCATTTCTTTTACAAATTTGTGCATGTTTTGTTTATTTTTTTTAACAGTATTCATGGCTCAATCAAGGGCAGCAAGTAAGGGGCAAAGGTAGGGGAAGAATGTCCCTATTGGAGATGCCCCTCCTCCCCCAATATCATCAGAGTCTGTTGCAAGTAATGTTGAGGGAAGACTTCCTCCTAAGGATGGGCCAAGCAGCAAGGCGAAGGGAGGAGGCAATGTGAATTGGAGATGCAACTTTTTCCACAATACTTTCACAAGCACATATTTTCGTGTGAAAGACCATTTGTTGGCTTTACCAAGTTGTGGAGTACACAAGTTCCTTTACAAAAGAGGAAAGAAATGGAAAAAGAATTCATTGTTGGTATGGAAAATGTGGCTACAAAATTTCCATTTGAGAGTTCTATTGGGAGACAAGCAACAAAAAGAAAGACAATTTCACTTGGTCCAACGGACAAGATTTTTCAAAAAGATAAACGAGAAGAGCTTGATCTCACCATTGCCTTCTTTTTCTATCAAAACATCATATCCTTTAATGTTGCACGTTCACTTTTATTTATTGATATGTGTCGAGCTCTAACTCACGGGTCTCCATCATGGTATGTGCCTTCTGGTTCAGAGAAGCTTAGAACCACATTGTTGATGAAGGCAAAAAAAGAGGTGCAAAAAATGCTTGAACCTATTAAAGCATCACGGCCAACATCTGGGGTTAGCATTGTTTTTTATGGATGGACACATCCAGCACGACACCCACTCATCAACTTCATGGTGTCTTCCTTGAATAGTCTAGTTTTCTTGTAAGCAATGGATACACTTGGAGAATACAAGGATGCACAATATATGGGTGAGTTGTTTGTTAAAGTTATTGAAGATGTAGGTGTTAATTCTTGTGTGAAAATCATTACAGATAATGCACCTGTTTGCAAAGATGTTGGCATGATTGTAGAAGCTAAATATCCAAAAGTGTTTTGAATGCCTTACATTGTCCATTCTTTGAACTTAGCACTAAAATATGTTGCTTCTGATGTGCTTTGGATTGGTAACATTATTGAAGATGCACGGCATATCCGTAACTTTGTACAAAACCATACAAATGCCTTCACTATCTACAAGGAGTACAACAATCTATCGTTGTTGAAGATTGTTGATAAACGGTATGCCTTTTCATTTATCATGTTGAAGAGGTTGAGGGAGGTCAAGACCGCTCTTGGAGCCAAGGTTATTTCAGAGTTTTGGTCATTTTGGAGAAAGACAGATCAACTAGCCTCTAAAAGAGTGAAGGACACAGTGTTAGATGATGCTTGGTGGGAGAGGGTAGATCTAATTATTCAAATCATGGACCCTATCATTTCTTTGCTTCGATTTGCAGATACAGACAAACCCATCCTAGGAGAGGTTTATGAGGGATGGGATTCCATGATTGAGTCTATGAAGAGCATTATTCTACAGAGTGAGTGTCTCGAGTATGAGACATCACCAGAGGCCTTCTATGGTACTATACAAGATATTCTTGTCAGCATATGGGACAAGAATTGCACACCTTTACATTGTTTGGCTCACTCATTGAACCCAAAATACTACAGCCATGAGTGGTTGAATGGTGGACCTTCCCGCAGATTTACTCCTCACATGGATGGTGAAATCTCACAGGGGAGCAAAAATGCATTCAGGTGGGTTTTTCAAAATAGAGCATTGCTTGATGAGGTGGAAGATGCCTTTGCAGAGTTTTCCACTAGCATTGGTCAATTTACAAGGTATGATGTGATTATAGACAGGGGGGATAAGAAGCCCTATTCTTGGTAGGAAAATCATGGGGCAATAAGCTCTCCTCTACAACAATTAGCCATGAGGCTCCTCTCTCAGGTGACTTCATCCTCTTGTTGCGAGAGGAATTTGAGCACATATGGGAATTTGTATAGTGTTGAGAAGAACAGGCTTGAGCAATCCAGGGCAGAGACAATAGTATATGTGCACACCAACCTTCGCCTTATTTATAGACAGAGGAAAGAGTGGTTGAAGGGAAAGACAAAGATGTGGGATGTCTTTCCTGATGATATGGGTCTAGACAACAGTGTTGAGTTGGCATTGACTAACATGGACCTCAATGATCCAGTGCTAGAGCCTGTTAGATTTGATGATGGTGATACTATTGAGGGGTCATCCTTCACACCAGCAGATGTAGAGACAATTATGGATACAGGGGGGGAGGAGGATGCAGAAGAGAGAAATGGTGACCATAATGACGAGGAAAGTGATGTTGATTTTGATGATGACTATGAAGATTGATGACTCATGAGTCATGGGCTACCCACTGCCTTGAAACTTGTATACCTGTAGTTGTTTTGTATTTTCTATTTCTATTTGCCATTGGCATTGCACTACCTATGTAACACATTTTGATTTTGATGAATTAATGAGAGAACTACAGCTGTCAGTGTCTTTATCTTACTATCTTGTCTTTCTCCTATTGGATCATTGATGAATTGAATATGTATTATGATTTATGATTTATGAATTTAGAATTTATGATTCATTGATTTATCATTTATGTGACATGTATTTGAATTTTGTATGTACTATGCATGCTATAATGTTACTAACTTACTTTGTAAATGGTAAAACTTACATCTAGATGAAGATCTTTGTTTGAAATCAATGAATTTGTATCATTAATGAGAATTTGTATAAGAAATATCTAATTTTAATATATATATATATATATATATATATATATATATATATATATATCCTAACATGTTTTGTTCCGGGGGGTCAACGTGTCCGAATCCGACACTCAATCCCCATATTCGACGAATCCCAAATCCCCGTGTCAAGTTTTATATATATATATATATATATATATATATATATATAACATCAGATTTTTCTACTCCAATTAGGTATGCTTGAAATTCCAAAGAGGCATCCATGGCCAGTCTCGGAATTTATTGGAAATTAGGGGACAAGATTAACCTCATTGATGAAAAATATACAACAGCTATTTATAACTTTTCTACCTAGACGAGAGCATTTATACCTTTCATGTACCTTGGATATACATCGGTGCAATAGAGTTGAAAATTGAAGATATGTTGTTGCGTGTGAATTAGCAACAATAATTATTTATCGAAACCAGCCATCCTACTCTAATAAATATATAGTTTTACTTCTTATTTCAATATTTCAAGAGTGAACAGCACTAGCTCCAAAAGAATTTGTTAAGCTCTAGATGGCTCACGGCTCTTTTCAACCCCATGAAACAGTTCATATAGATAAATGCAATAGTCTGCTAATGTGGACCATATGACATTTGTAGAGTGATATTCCCTTATAAACCATCCTGAATGCCTTTGCAATAGAGCTGGTCACAAGAAAATTGTTTTCAGTTAAACAATTAATGTATGTAATATAGAGACTAGAAGTGCAATGCAGAGCAATAGAGAGTATTACTTTGCTCAAGACAGGCTCGAAAAATTAAGAGCATATTCCAGACCTCATAGTAAGAATGAGAATTTCCTCCTGCAATACAAGACAATCCTGTTGTTGAAGATTGTCCCAAGGAGCACATAGTTTCTGTGCTTGGAGTTCAGTTTTGTTGAGTTGTGCCTACATACAACATAGCATCCTGCAAATGTTTTGCAATCTACAACATTCAACTTATAAGAGTCACTGGGAAAAGAAATTTTAGATGTTGAAGGGGAAGCATCTAAACATTACTTGTAATTTCAACACAACATAAATCTAAAAAGGGGTACCTCAAAATTGAAAAATAGTGAATAGTTGTAAATAATGGGTCGCTTTTTCATGCCCACACCAAAAGTCTCATATCACAGATAGCTATAAAACAAGATTTCTTGGGGCATTACAGCCTTGACCTTCATTCAGGTATTGGAACTTTGAGATACACAACTCCAGGCATCTTCCTAGCAATATTTATCTTTACAAGACAATGTATTGAAGGAAATTAACACTTCTCTTCCAAAAATTTCTGAGGTAAATGGTTCCAAGCATCTTCGTGATGAGATATAGTTCTTTCTGAGAAAATAAATTTAAGGTTATAAGCACTTTCTCCTCTGGATACATTCATGACTTGCTCCCTGACAGGTAGAATTTTAGAACCAGATTGGTTGCCATTCACATTGCTTTCTACGAGAAGGTACTGAACTCAAATGTAATGTCATATTTATTCTTCATCTCGCCCTATCTATAATAGCTGCATAGCCAAGACTCAAAACTTTCCACAATCGATTAGAACCCAACACCCATACATTGGTTTCTCATATATTCTATCATTTTCTGAAGTGAGTTAGGCTGACTTGTGATAATGCTATCCACTCCTACAAGAAGCATCTTTTGCATTGATTCAATATCATCCACAGTCCAAGCAGAAACCTTCTTCCCTGCCCTGCAATGTCAACAAATGAGGTTAACAAGAGTTCAACTAACTCACGAACATGCAGATATTTTAACATGAATCAGTAAAATATGTGGTCAAATTTCTGGATGCAAACTCCCCCATAGAGAACACACGCACAACAATGAAAAGTTCTAGTTCATTCTGGATTTCAAGTAGCTCAAATGTTAAAGCTTGTCAAAAGATACTTGGTAAAAATGCAGAGGCATGATGTACCTAATTTATAAGCATAGGGAACATTTCAAGGATATATTTCCAAAGAAAAGGTAGCATATAAAGATACTGTCACTACCTGCAACCTCTCCAAACTAATTTAAAATTCACAATACCACAAAGGACTATGCAGGCAACAGGGACATTCATAGAATGAGCAAGGTTAAGCCAACGAAGCAAAAACATCCAAAATGTACAGTAACTGTTGAGGAAAACAATATATGTTTGTAGCTATTGTATCAACATTATGTTTTACAAATCATGCACAATCTGGGCTATCCATCACACATGCAAAACCTGATCTGTGGTGGAAGATCTCTGCAGGATGATCGGAGTCTTCATGAATACAACATTCTTCTTGCAGCCACCATCATCCTAAATCTAAGGCTGAGAGGTGGCACAGTGGGATCAAGTAAACCAAAGGCAGCAAGAGGGGTTGCTGGCTCTAGCTTACCCAAGGGTACAGAACTGAACCAAGAACATATAAATGATGGTCTCTCCTACAAAAACATTCATCAAGGGCAATTAGCAATGATCCAGGTGGATCTCTAAAAGAGTACCAGTGGCATGGTAAGAAGGCTCAAAACTCAAAGTGGCAAAATCTGAGTAAACTTAATATCGGATCGAAGTGTTCGTCATCCTGATTCCAATGGTGCGAACGACACTCAAATCCAAGTTCATATGAAGAAGTTAAAGCAAGTCAAAGATCAAGTTTGATTTGGAAAGGTGGTAGGAGGAAGTGGCATGGAAAAACTCTCAACAAATGGGAAGCGCCAAGTGGCAGGTCGCCATTGGTCCCACATATCGCAGATCACAGAAAGAAGAGGTCGCAGCTTAAGAAAATCGGCCCTAGCACTACCGAGTTGCGATTTGCGATATCGCAATCGCAGATCGGAGGCGGTCGGTGTTAAAGAATCGACCCCAGAGCAAGCTAGGTTGCGATGCGATACATCGCAATCGCAAAGTGCAAGAAAGGGAAGAGTTGAGGAATCGGCCCCGACAGAGTCAGGTTGCGATGCGATATATCGCAATCACAATTCACAAAGGGGAGCATTTGTATGGAGTACCAACCTCAGTTGCCGGTGATTGTGATTTGCGATGAAGCTTCGGGACCTGATATATTATGTACTGTGTTAATAGCCCGTCGAGTCTGCTATTATCGCAAGGCGCTGATTGTAAAGGCTTGGGTCTGTACGCCGATGGGAA
Source organism: Pinus taeda (assembly GCA_000404065.3). Classification (NCBI taxonomy): domain Eukaryota; kingdom Viridiplantae; phylum Streptophyta; class Pinopsida; order Pinales; family Pinaceae; genus Pinus; species Pinus taeda. The sequence goes on along the minus strand of APFE031619775.1, from coordinate 175,223 downwards.
ACGTTGATATTAAAAGTCGTCGGGTTAAATGTGTGGTTAATGAAGTTTTTTCCATGTTTGAAAGATTTGTTGTCGTGTACTATGTAGGACCCGAGATTCTCTGCCTGAAACAAACCCGACTGCTAACACTTGTCATCTGTTTGGAACTGCCCGGGAATTGAGGAGTTAGCCACCAAGTATATATATTGGACTATCAACACAGGAAAAGGAGGAGACTGGGACGATAGTTCAAAATACATTGCGTGCAACAGTAACCCGACCTGGCAGCAAGTCAGAACCTCACCTTGAGCAGCAGGGAGGTTCAGAGAGAGTGCAGAAGCTTCATTTCTCCGAATTGGGTGTTCAGATAGGCGATTTTGCACGATTTTTCGCCAAGATTTCAGTGGTATTGTTTGTTTCTGAAGCTAGGCTCTCCATATTCATCCATCTTCCAGCTTAGAGGTATCAAGATTGTAAATGAATGTTGTTTGTACTTTATCTCTTTTTATGTCAATTAATGAAAGAAGGCCTCCCCACTATTGAGCAGGGCCCGAAGACGTAGTCCAAATTGAACGAACTCCGTAATCAAATCTTTGTGTCATGGTTTCATGCTTATTTCGTTATTTCCACATTGTTTTATGTGCTTTTAAGTTCCATGGTTTATAAGCTCTGTCTCATGTAATTCTAATGCATCTATAAGTAAAAGATCTTGGATCAAGTTTGGTATCAGAGCAAGGCTTTGTCAATGCGAATTGCATGAGTATATGCTAACTTGGAACAAGCTGCGAAAAGGCGAAGGAACGTTAAGTCCTTTGATCCCAAAGCAGGACATGCACAACGAAGAAGAAACATGGAAAATGAAGAAGCTCGTGAAGAGGAACAAAATTCCCGCAAGGTATTCTACAATATGGTAGAGAAAGAGGAGAAGTTGTTTTCAGAGTATGAGAAGGCACTTGGGCACGAGAAGAAAGATTTCGATGGCAATAGATCAACAAATCATGAAGGTGGTGGAGAAGAGCCTCCTCCCTCTCCTACTTCAGGTGATATTTCTCATCACTCTAATCATGATTCCAAACATACATCTAAGAAACCATTCTTCAAGCTAGATGTAAAGTTTGACCTGCCCGTGTATAATGGAGATTGTAGTGCAGAAAAACTTAATAATTAGATACGACAGATAGAGGTCTATTGTCGGATTCAGCAGATCGAAGAAGATGAAGCAAAGATCCAGTAGGCATCCCTTTGACTGAGTGGCACCGCTCTCTTTGGTGGGAGAGCAAATTGCAAGGCAGCGAAAATGTGGGTAACCTTCTTCCCTCATGGTCAAATTTTGTTTTACCCTCAGGATATAAACTATTAAAATTGGCAACTAGGGCAAAACTTCATGTGGGTCATCTTATTCATGGCTGATAATATTTTTATTAGATTCCTCTCGTCGAGAGGTGTAGGATTGATATAAAGATCATCCAATTCCGATAAGTATTCATGGAGATATGAATTATTTTGATTATGGAATTATTATCAAGCTGACCTACAACTCATGTAGGCTCAGAAGCCCAACAGTCGCATCTATTCAAACACCAACATTGTGTATAAATACAAGAGGACTTTTCCTCATTTGGACTCACTCATCTCATCACATCTCTCTCTCTCTCTACTGCGCAGAAAAGAGTCTCTTCTCTACTGTGCAGAAAAGGGTCTCTCTCTCACACATGTGAAGCTGGAAGCTGCCGAAACTGAAGCTACAATTGCAGAAGTAAAAATTGACCTGTGTGGACTAGAATATCTCCTCATCTGAACTGCGTTGTAGGTTCATCTGAACCTCCTCTGAAAGCCGCAACTTTTGGTGGTGGATCAAGTCAATCTGACAGACGGTTTGCAAGATATCAACTGCCTTAGTTTGAAGCCAGAAGCTTTCGAAACTGACGCTGCAACTGCAGAAGTAAAGATTGACCTGTGTGGACTAGAAGATCTCTTCATCTGAACTGTGTTGTAGGTTCATCTAAACCTCCTCTGGACGCTGCAACTTCTGGTGGTGGAATCATGCCGATCCGACGGTTGGTTTGTGAGATATCGTCTGCCCTAGTTTGATGATGAAGTCGCTCATGCTGATGTCACTGATCTAGGGTTTGCTACTGCTGATATAAATCAGATTTATTGTACTATTTCTCTCTACTGAATCATTGAATATAAAAGAAGATTTGATCAAAGGGTTTCCCCACACATTGTGGGGTTTGTCCCTAGCTAGCCGCCACATCTTGTGTCTCTTGTCTTGGCTTGTTTTATGTCGATCGTTTAATGTTCTATCTGCATTTTACTTTATGTACATGTGATTGCTAATCTATGGAATATAATAAGAAAAAGAAGTAAACTGTTATAAGCATAGAACATACCATAACTTAACATGGTATCAAAGGTGAGGTGAAGACAAAGCCTGAGCAAGAGCAAGTGCAATCACTGAAGAGAAGATTGGCGAGGCTATCCTAAAAGAACTATGGGGTCCTCAACACTCTGCCGAAGGAAAGCTTCATAAGAAAGATGACTTTCACGGATAGAAGATGTCTATCGATCTAACCCTAGAAGATCCAGGAGTGCTGGACCATGTAAGAGGCAATATTGTTGAGCCTCCATCAAATGCATCCGCTGCTGCATGGAACAAATGGAAAACCAAAGAAGTCAAAATAGAAGATCATCCAGGACTCTATCGACAAGCACTTGGTGGCCTACATCTCTGAACTGGACACCTCCAAGGAAATCTAAGATAGACTGGTGAGTTTATTTAAAGTTAATGATGCAAATCAAGTTTTGTTTCTTAGAAATAAACCGAGGGAAATCAAGAAGGGTAAAGATGAGAGTATGAAAGCATACTTCTTAAGAATAACTGAGATCAAGAACGATCTCCTATCTATTGGGGAGGCTATTACTGACAGGGAAATGGCACTCACGACTCTTGGAGGATTACCGTCCGAATGGTACATGTTCAGGACTACTCTTCTGAACAATAATGTAATTCCTGGTTTCGAGGAATTAATGGCTAGATGCATTCAAGAAGCAAGGGAAGAAGAGCAAGAAATGCCCATGCCTGAAGGTCCTCTTGCTACCTTTTCTTCTCATGCTAAGAAAAGAAATAATTCCGGGACTAAATCAAAAGGAAAGGCTGGACCTAAGGGTGGAAGAAAATGACGATGTTACATCTGCGATAAAGCAGGTCACTATGCAAGGGAGTGCCCTGATAGAAAGGACTCACAACGGGACGATGATCAAAATCCTTCTGATGGCAATCAAAGGAATGACAAATTCAATAGCAAACCTAAGAGGAGAGCTCGGAATCGAGGAAGGGGACAACCATTCAAGAAGGCTAGAAATTCCAGGATGTATTAAATGCACCTGACCTCAAAAAGAACCTAGTGTCCATCTCGAAAATGGAAGATAAAGGCTACAAGGTAACCTTCAGCAATGGCAAGGTACGTATATGGAAAAATAATGTTAAAGATGCCTTTACTCTTGGGTTTAGTGTTGATTCATTATATCAGGTCGATGGAAGTCTGCTAGGTGTCATGTCTTATAACACATCTCTTCAGTCCGAACTTTGGCATCGGAGGTTTGCCCCCCTTCATTATAAAGCTATACTCGATGTAAGACAAATGGTGACAAGGATGCCCGAATTCCGACTAGAGAAAGAAGGTGTATGTCCAAGGTGTGCCGAAGGAAAGCTCAAAAGGGGACCATTCCCCTCAAGCCAAAGCAAGACCTCCGATATATTACAGTTGGTTCACTCAGGCATACCTGAGGTTGGCATTAAGAGGGAGACTACTACACCACATACTCCTGAGCATAATGGTGTGGCGGGAAGGAAGAACCGCACAATTGTGGAAGCTGTCTGGGCCATGTTACATGATCAAAGACCTCTGAAGTTCTATGGGCTGAAACTACAAACACTGCCGTATATGTACAAAATCGATGCCCTCATCAAGCATTGGGTTCCAAGACTCCTGAAGAAATGTTCACTACCTGTCAAAGGGAAGTTGTGATTAGTCATGATGTCACTTTTGACGAAGATATGGCTCTCAACAAGGTGGACAATCTTCCGACTTTGAGGAGCTCTCAAGAAGTTGACACCAGGGAACCGAAAAAGGATGATGAATCAATGCCTGATGTAGAAGAACCCATGGATCCGATTGATCCTCATCCACATGAGCCTTCCTCTTCTAGGAAGAGGTCTTCATGGCTTAGGGGGATACTTGATGATGTTGAAGGACATGCTGCACCCTAAGGAACCTTTCGTGAAAGTAAGAAACCTAACAGGTATCAGGGATACCTGACCATCATGAGCACGATCATATAAAATGAGCCTTCATCATTCTCAGATGTCGTCAAGCATCAAGTATGGAAGGATGCTATGACCGAAGAATATGAGTCTATTATGAAGAATGATGTATGGGAAGTAGTTCCCAGACCCCAGGACAAGACAGTTGTTACTTCCAAATGGCCTTACAAGATAAAGCATGCAACAAATGGAAGTACGGAAAAGTATAAGGCTCGTTTTGTTCCTCGTGGTTTCTCCCAGAAGGAAGGTATAGACTATGATATTCGCACCTGTTGCCATATATACGACCATTCGCTTGATCATAGCCCTTGTGGCTTCACAAGGATGGAACCTACATCAGATGGATGTCAAGACCGCGTTCTTGCACAGTTCGATCAAAGAAGAGGTCTATGTGGAGAAACCTAAAGGATTTGAGATTTATGATCGAAAATCTCATGTATGTAGGTTGAAGAAGGCTCTCTATGGGCTGAAGCAAGCACCCCGAGCATGGTATGAGAGGATCAATAGCTACTTGATGAAGCTGGGATTC
>APFE031619775.1:158485-168780 GCA_000404065.3 Pinus taeda | reverse complement strand
TGTGTTCTCCTGTGAGGCCTGGATTGATGTGTTCTCCATGGCGACTGTAGCAGGATTGATGTGTTCTCCTGTGAGGCCTGGATTGATGTGTTCTCCATGTCTACTGTAGCAAGATTGATGTGTTCTCCTATGAGGCCCGGATTGATGTGTTCTCCATGGCAGCCTGGATTGATGTGTTCTCCATGGCGATTGTAGCAGGATTGATTGGTTCTCTTATCAAGGCATCCTAACCATGTAGTCTGGGACTCATGGGAAGTACCTCTCATCTGATCAATGAGCAGGGAAATGAAGTTAGGGACCATAGTAATACCAATGGATGCATCGTTGTATCTACCATACTCTCTACGCTAGGATGACCTCCATTGATCTGGGATCAACGATACTGGTCTGGGACCAGTGGTAGGAGTTGTACCATACTATGACACTGACTTCAGGTTGGTTGAGACTGGTTTGGGACCAGTGGTACATACTCTGAGACTGACTTCGTGTTAGTGCAGTACTAGTCTGGGACCAGTGAGAGTGGTACATACTATGAATCTTGTTAGAGTCGGTCTTTACAACCCTCCGTCAGAGATCATTTCTCTTTATTGCATTTCATTTTTAGGTGTCTCGCTTATTTCACTCAGTTGCATTCCGCTAGGGGAATGCCATAATCTGACGGAAAGGGTCTTGTTATTCATTAACCCTCATGCACTGCACTACTGGCTCAGGTCTGTTCATTAAAATCAAGTTTTTGAGTCAATTACAGTCATGTTTTAGTCTTTTGATCAGCAAGTGTCATTTCAGTCACTAGGTCTAGGGTTTTCACCAATTTTGTCTTTAAGAAGTCCAATAAAGCCAACAAGCCAGAGGGAGATTCTTAATAATTTGTCATTTCCAATATGTTCATCATCATATGCTCGACTACGACCTTTCTTCGAAACTCTGTTTTGAAGAAAATTCGTCATTTCATTTTGTAATAAATTGTCATGTAAATTTTCAAAAAAAATTCAGTTGTTGAATTCTTCAAACGCAGCACTGGTCTCCTTTGCCAAATTCCATGTCAGCTATCCCTGCAAAAAATTGCCAAGAAACTCATCATTCAAGCCAAAAATCAAAGGGGAAACAAAAAGACAGAGTTGTATTAATTGTGAAAAAGTGCCAATTTCAAAACATTACAAAAATGGGTTTTGAAGAACCAAAAATCAAATCAATGTCTTTATAAAGGTTTTGCCATAAGGATCCATGTTATTTGCAAGCCAAGACCAAAGAAAAACCATTCAAAGTGATTTGGTTGAGTTAGTGTGCCATTTGGGTGAAATTGGAGGAAGCTTAGTTGGCGTGGCACATACAACAGGTGGCGCGGCGCACTGGGAGAAATTGCCCAGTGTAAATTTACACAGGCACAGCACAATGGAATGGCGCGGTGCACTGGAACGGCGCGGCGCACTGGGTATGCGATGCGGCGCATACACCTGAAAGCCTGAAAACTGCCTAAATTTCTCCAAATTGCCATTTATTTGCATGGATTTCCAGGTAGGTCGACATCTTAATGTTTCATCCATTTTTGTGTTGAGTGATGGTGGTTTATGGATGATAATGATTGAAACAAAAACTTGAAACCCTACCTCTAAAGTGCCTCAAAGGAATATTGCTGTGGGTTCCAAAATCCTTGTTTTGCTACCAAGGTCACTTCTCCTTCCCCATTTCTCCCTTGTTTCATCATTTCCTACCCCCCCCCTTAGCTCATCAATCCTACATTTTCTTTCCTACATTCAAATCCCAAAACCCCAAAACCCTAGCCCTTACAAAAAAAAATCTCGTAACCCTATACATAAAACCCCTCAAACCCTCCTCCTTTCGCTAATAAAATTATCCTAATATCCCCTAATTCCTTACCCCTTCCTAATATTCCCTTATTGCATTTTTTTTCCCTTGGTGGCAGAATCCAACTATATTACATTACAAAACATCAGTTTCATACATCAACAGTCATTCAAGGTAGTTTGTATATCAGCAGTGATGTCATCTGGTCATTCATCTGACTATGAAGTGGAAACCCAAAGTGACTCATCCTTGGAAGGACATGCACCCCGGAGGCCTCATAAAAGTGGCAGACATGTTAGAGAGGAACCGACCACCCTTACAGAATTGTAGGCCTACCCTCTTTCCATCTCTTGTTTCCAGTTTCACTCATGTTACGAATTTTGTGAAAAGGTTGCTTTTGTTCAAGTCCATCAGGAGTTGGCTCTCTTATTTGTATTGCATTTACATGGTGACTGAGTTACTCTGGCTGGAGTCACTTTCACACTTACACCAGATTCTATCTCTTTAGCAACCGGCATACCGAACATTGGAGAACCATGGAACAAGAAGCAGAAGATTGACCGGCAACATTATGAGCCATATATTAAACCTGGTTTCTTGAGGTAGCTCAAGGGAGTGTTCCCGTTCTGATATCTCAAAGATGAGTATGCTCCATTAATGAAATTAATCATGAAGTATTTCAATTGTGAAGATCGCTTCTCCCGAGTATATGCTTATCACATCAGGTTGCTCATGCATTTTACCCGGGTAAGGATGATGAAAATTCCTTATTTCATATGTCGGAATATAGAAAGGATGACTGCCCTTGTGCAGCACAAGACCCCTGAGCAGCAGTTCAACATCATTTTCCATTTTGCTCTCATCAAGGTTTTGGTGGTTCATCAGCTTGGATTATAGGGTATCACTTGGGATGATTTCATCTCTCGTGACTTTTTCAGAGCTTCACATAGACCTTCAGAGGTTGGGCATGAGACAAGTGGACCTTCTCATCAGCAAGAAGGCCATGACCCACACACTGTTACTATACCGGTCTTCATTACATATCAGAAGGGCACGAGGCAGTTATTTGCAGCTGCAAAGCAAGTGTTATCTCCACCTGGGGTGGAAGGGGCCTCGCTTCCGACATCAGCACCACAGGTACATGACCAAGACAAGAGGCCAATGCATGATGAGGCGCCTTCAGGTGAACGAGAGACCGACTTCATTCTCATTCATGATGATGATACAGATAAGGGCCCGGAAAGTGTCAAACTTAGAGAGATCATCCAGGAGTAGCAGACAGAGATCAACGCCTTATCCCTCAACTTGGAGAGGGCTAAGTGGATCATCAAATACTTAGAGCAGAGGAACAAATATCTTGAATATCAGCAAGAAATCATGGAGATAAGAAACATCCGCGATAATCGCCAAGCTACCCAAAGGAGGAGGATTGAGTTCACTACATTGGAGCAAGTGATTAATGATGATCGGGAGTCCTGGCTCTAGAGAATCAGCCTCCACTTGGAGAGACTATTGGAGAAGGCTGATAGGGACAAAGCATTATTGAGACACATGGCGTTCCATTACAAGGTGCGAAACATGAGTTCCAAGGCACGAATAAGGAGTCTAAAGGCGAAATTGAGGAAGGCAACAAAGAAGCAAAAGAGGCAAAAGGAGCATGATTGCCTTCGGATATTGGCCGAAGCCTCTTTATCCAACATGACACTTGATAGGGAAGGTACAACCCAATTTTCAAGAAATTTGGGGCATTTTTGGTATTTTGACAAATTTTGGCACTAAAAAATAGAGTTTTTCTCCCTGTGCGCCGCGCCACGTGGCGCGCGCTTTTTCTAGGAGGCTCTAAATTACAAAAATTTTACATCATTGGATTTGGCATGAAAAATCATGACTGTTGGTGCATGGCCAAGAAGTTTGGGCAAGTTTTGAGTCCCCAAAAGGTCAAAAAACACTCAAAAAATGACCCCTATTTTGCCACACGGGAAGCAGTCTTGGGATATTGAAGTTTTGGAGGGGAAAATGGACACTAAATTGAAAAATTCCACTTGGGTTAGAAAGTAGACAGGCAGGGCTTTCCAACAAGCTATCTTGGGCTCAATTTGGACTTTAGGAAGTGCCTCAAACTCAGCCTCAAAGTGGCACGACGCATAGAGGATTTGGCGCAGCGCACAGAGGAGTTTTGCCAAATTTTTCATCTTCCAGCTCAGAAATTCGGCCAGTTTGACTAGTTTTGCTCCTTGATGTAAATTTTGATCTATTTTGATGTAATTGGATAAACATGATGTAATTTTGGCACTTATTTACTTGTTCTAGATGATTCATTCACTAAAAAGTGAAAATTTAATGAATGAATCAGTGTCCTACCTTATAGAGGCAAGTTGTTTGATTGCCCAGATTTTAGTGCTTTGTTTAGAATTGGTTGAAACAGCTCCTAGAATGATGAGCTCGACCCCTAGAGGCACAGGAGTGAGTTAGGATGGTCTATATCATGTATCTTCTTAGTCATTTTCAGGGTTGGACACTTGGGATTGCTTAGCACTCTCTTGTACACTCTATCTCTGCATTTTTGGCAAAGGAAAGACCAGGGTTTTGCAACACTTGTTGGGATCCATGTGGCTTTATGTTTTGATGGTGTGTTTCTCTTTGTACTTGTAAGTTCATTGATGTTTATGTGTATCATTTTCCCTATTCTATGCTTCTGAAATGAAACAAATGAGTGATTAAAGTAGAATTCACTGAACTGTTGTGCTCTACTTTGAACTTTTGTTTAATTTTCTATGTTTTCATCTGTTTGAGGAGGAATCTTGAGACTCTCTTGCCCTCCTTGGCTCCTCACCGATCTGATCCATCCATTTATTCACTTTAAAAGCATCAAAACAATTGCCTTCCTTGCCCCAATCAGAACTCTGCAAAAACTGTGCCTCATCCCCGAGCCCAAATTTTCCGTTCCATTTTCCAACACAAAACCCCCCAAAAACTCAAATCAAACCCTTGTACTTCATACCTAGCCTAAAATTAGCTTTTATTTCAGTCATCTCGAGGCCCATCGATTATCCTTTGTCGAGATTGACCCGGAGAGAGCCCTCTCCTATCCTCGTAGGGCTAGCTACGAGGCTGAGCATGGTTTGATGTGGACCTAGAACCTTGCCTTTCCAGCCTGAGGCAAATCTAGGCTCTAACAATGCTGACTTTGGGTCGGTTGAGACTAGTCTGGGACTAGTGGTACACTCTCTGAGACTGCGACACTAGTCTAGGACCAGTGGTAGGAGTGGTACTTATTATGAAGCTGACTTCGGGTCGATTGAAACTGGTCTGGGACCAATGGTACGCACTCTGAGACTGACTTTGAGTCAGTGGAGGATGTTACTGGTCTGGGACCAGTGGTAGGAGTTGTACACACTATGTCGCTGACTTCGGGTCAGTTGAGACTGGTCTGGGACCAGTGGTACATACTCTGAGGCTGAATTTAAGTCAGTATGATACATCGTTGATCATTTCTTCTTCTTCATAATTCGGACAAAAGTACAGCAGAACAGAACAATGCAAGAGCAGAGCAGAACAGAGCAGAGCCATACAGATCAGTATAGGGCAGAACAAGACAAAGCAGAATAGGCAGAATAGAGCAGAGCAAGGCAAGGGTCAGGCTGTCCAGGGCAGTGCATTTGATGGATGAATAGTAACGACCGATAAACAGATTGCAGATGAAGTTCTCCCTAGTTAAGAGGGAGTGTTAAAATTGACAACTAGGGAAAAACTTCATGTGGGTCATCTTATTCATGGCTAATAATATTTTTATTAGATTCCTCTTGTCAAGAGGTGTAGGATTGATATAAAGATCATCCGATTCCGATAAGTATTCATGAAGATATGAATTTATTTTGATTATGGAATTATTATCAAACCGACCTGCAACTCATGTAGGCTTAGAAGCCCAATAGTCACATCTATTCAAACATCAATGTTGTGTATAAATACAGGAATTTTCCTCATTCTCACTCATTCATCTCATCACATCTCTCTCTACTGCGCAGAAAAGAGTCTCTTCTCTACTGCGTAGAAAAGGGTCTCTTCCTCACACATGTGAAGCCGGAAGCTACTGAAACTGAAGCTGCAACTGCAGAAGTAAATTTTGACCTGCATGGACTAGAAGATCTCCTCCTCTGAACAACGTTATAGGTTCTTCTGAACCTCCTCTGAAAGCCACAACTTTTGGTAGTGGAATCAAGTCAATCTGATGGACGGTTTGCAAGATATCAACTGCCTTAGTTTGAAGGAAGCTGCTGAAACTGAAGCTCCAACTGTAGAAGTGAAGTTTGACCTACGTGGACTAGAAGATCTCCTCATCTAAACTGCGTTGTAGGTTCATCTAAACCTCCTCTGAAAGCCGCAAATTTTGGTGGTGGAATCAAGCCAATCCGACGGTCAGTTTGTGAGATATCATCTTCCCTAACTTGATTATGAAGCTACTAATGCTGATGCTGATGATCTAGGGTTTGCTACTGCTGATATAAATTAGCTTTATTGTACTATTTCCCTCTGCTGAATTATTGAAGATAAAAGAAGATTTGATCAAAGGGTTTCCCCACACATTGTGGGGTTTGTCCCTGGCTAGCTGCCACATCTTGTGTCTCTTGCCTTGGCTTGTTTTCTATCGATCGTTTGATGTTCTATCTGCACTTTACTTTATGTACATGTGATTGCTAATCTGTGGAATATAATAAGAAAAAGAAGTAAACTATTATAAGCATAGAACATACCATAACTTAACGAAAACGAACAGAAGATTATTCCTATGGGACACTTACATGGAATAATTGTAGACATTAAAGGGGCGTGCGCTATAGTTGATTTTGAGGTAATCAAAATAGTGGATGATAGTAATCCCTACCCAGCACTACTTGGAATTGATTGGACGTTTTATATGAATGCGGTCATCAACCTGAAGAAGCCCATTATGATTTTTCAGAAGAAGGAATTTAGAGTCATTGTTCCATTTGATCCAACCGAGGGTGCACGGTATACGAAACCAATACTAGATTACTATGAGGAGGATGATATTGAGCATATCTATAAGCTTACTGTGCGGAATGAGGATTGGATCAACCCTACGGTGGATGGAAAAATTACTTGGGAAAAGGGCAACTCCTGCAACTTGGATTTAGATGAGGAGCTCGAGCATTGGCATAATAGATTGCATGAAGTATCAATGTCATGATGCAACCAACTTACTAAATCACTCTATTGTATGTCCACTGAGGTATGCAATTTACCATATTATGATGGCTTAGAATATTTAAATTTGTTTCTTGATAAATTTGAAAGGGATGTATCGGAGGAGCATCGGTTCTATGCATTGGACATCGCACTGAGAGCTACGCTTGCCAGATGGTGGGGTACACATAAGAACAATTTTGAAGACTAGAAGGAGTATCGAAGGATGATGAAGCTGCGGTTTGGATATGCCAATACCCGCATAATTGAAAAATATATAGGGAAGGATGATCCGCGTGAGCATCTGGCTCATTAGATGAAAGCATGGGAGAGAAACCACAGCTTGAATGGGTACATATATTTTGTCACACTTTGGATACTATTCCGATGAATAGGTATTTAGAAACAATGCTGCTACACAGAACCACAGAGTGGGATGTTCTGAAGGAAAGATTTCTGCTAACATTCAGTTTTGAGGATGAATTCGAATGTATTGATGAAGCATTACAGGAAATCAAGGCTGCAATATTTTGAATGCCTGTAGAGCCTATCATGTGGGTACAACAAGACTGGAGTACGCAATTGCACCATGCTCTGGAGTGCTACAATGTTACCAAAGAAGAAGGCGAGGAAGACCCTAGGAATATCAGTATCCCTGAGTCAGAGGGACAATGCAAACTCATTGGGCCTAAGGTAGAAGTTCTTGACATTTCAAAACCATCTAAAACAAAGCAAGTGAACATTGAGTTGGAAGCGCAGCTGAAGTTCCCGGATAAGGGTGATTACTAGGGTGAGGACATAGTTTACAAGGTCACTGAATTATTGCGGGAATATCAGGACTTGTTTCCAACAAAGTTCTCTGACCTAAAAGGGATAGTAGGTGATTTGGGTGTTATGAAGATCAACCTAAAGCTGGATGTGAAGCCGATAAAACAATGACCATACCAGTTGAATCCTAAGTACAAAGAAAAGGTGCGCAAAGAACTGGATAAGATGCTTGCAGCAGGAATTATTGAACCTGTAGAAGAGTCGAATTGGGTTAGCCCTATGGTGGTTCAGGAGAAGAAGACAAAGGGTGAAATCAAAATATGTGTAGATCTAAGGAAGTTGAACAATGCTTGTGTACATGATCCATTCCCTACTCCATTTTGATGCAGGAGCATCCAGCACCTTAGACAAAGGGAGGAATCCAAAGCGGAGCGAAGAGGAGCACATGGACCAGGGAGAAAAACAACAGAAAATATGTTTTAAAACAGATTTAAAGACGGAATGGATAAAGTCTCGAGGAGACTTATTAATGTAATCTTTATTATAAGCCATGTGTATACTAGTTGTTGAGAAAATCAAGGAGGGGATGTGATCGGATCCCTCATAGTGATCTGATCCAATGTTTCCATGTAATTTTCCATGCATGCATTCATAGAGAGCTTTCGGGCTTTTAGCTAGAGGATTGATCGGATCCTTCCGTGATTCGATCCAACAATGCTTCCATATATATGTGTTGAACCTGCGTGTTCAAAGTAGAGAAAAAGAGGGGAGATAGAGTAATATAGAATAGAATTTGTGAAATGAGAGATAGGTGCGATGTAGTTGAAAGGAGGCTTTGTTCTAAGGCTAAAATGCCTTAGATGTAACTGTGCTATGTATATTATAACAAATATGTGTGTTGTGTTTACAGCGTGTCTATGTATATGTGTATTTTCAACTCTGTCTCGTATATATGCGTGAATGGTATTAAATCCAAATTGCATGCGGGTTTGATTGACCATCGATCACGGCTGGATCAATGGAAATCCACAAATTAATGGATTTTTGTTATATATGTGTGTTCATGCATTAATGGAATGATGGCGTGCTTAACCGGAATGTTTCCAGACTATGTAAGAATTGCTTTTAATGCAGAAATCCACCAAAGGAAAGCAAACCCAAGTCCAAGAGGAGGTTGAAAAATTGATACACAGGGACCGTTAGATATGTTAGATCAACGGTCTAGATCAAGTCGTAGAGGAGCGAAGGATCCACAACGCATCGACGGAATCATTGAATGATATTGAAACTGATAGTTGAAGCATTACGATTGCAATGGCTGAGTAAGTGTCAACTGTCAGATCTAGAGTAGGATCGACGATTGCGATCAAATCGCAAGTCGAAAATCGGGAAGGCCAAGGGACGGTGAACTGTGACCGCCGATATGCGATGGGCTGATACGCCGATGGTGATATTGCCGATAAACTAATCGGCGATCGGGTAATCGGTGTTTGTGGTGATCGGCGATCAAAGCTTTGTTGGATCGGAGTTCTAAAGAGCAGGGCAAGAACCCGGACCCGCCGATAGTTATTAAAGTGGGTGCATATAATTTGAAGTCCGAAAGGTGTTCTGGAAAGGGGTTTTTATAGTATTCCTCATGTATTTGGAATCGGTGTTGCCCGAAAGGGTTAAGGCTGAACGCTGATATGTTAAACTTTCGATAGTGTGGGAAAAGGATCCAATAATGTTGAATGGTCCATAGTTAAAGGCTTAAAAGCCTAAAGAACGCTTCCGATAGGCTTAGTGGGACGTAACCCACAGGCCTCAAGATCGATATTTTTAGGGAAAGGGATTTGACTAACCCCCAAAATCTCATTTCCATCATTTGGTATCAGAGCAGAAAAAGATTTTGTGTGCAAGAGAAGAGGAAGGATTCCAAAGAGAAAGCAAAGGAGAAGGAGGTACAATTGTTTAAGCTAGAGAGTTATGGTCTTACTGTCACACAGAGAATGACAACAGAAGGTGAGAAGATTGTAGCAATAGCCTAAGAGCAAGGAGTGCTCAAGAGAAGTTGAGAACAACTTCCAACTGCGGTTTGGTAGAAGTTTTTGAGGCAGCTCCACAGTTGCGATTGTGGGTAGAGTTGTCTTAGAGATAACAATTCCAACAAAAGAAGTGTTGGGTAGAATTGTTAGTCAGCAAGTGGTTCCAAAGAGAAGAGAACCTGAAGGATGCCAAAATACTAAGATCAGGAGAAAGCTTGGTGAGGTATCATGTAACGGAGGAAGACTGTTACTGCAAAAGTTTGGTTGCAGCTCACAGAAGACCATGAAGGCAGTTCCACTGAAGAACTGAAATAGTGGGTAGAATTGCTATTGACAAGGAGAAGCATATGACCAGGAGGTCATAAATTTTTGTGCCTCGGGATTCTGATGCAGGAGCATCCAACGCCATTAGACAAAGGGAGTAATCCAAAGCGGAGCGAAGAAGAGCACGTGGACCAGGGAGAAAAATAGGAGAAAATCTGTTTTAAA
>APFE031619775.1:113665-140281 GCA_000404065.3 Pinus taeda | reverse complement strand
TTTTATTCATAGCAAGAAGCTCATTGGACTTAGAATCTCACAAGGATTCCAAATATACCATTATATTTGACATGTGAGTCTCCAAACAAAACCTACTAAAAGTAGTAAGCTCCATGCCTATCACTAAAAGAAACCTCACTAGAATCCTAAGTTCATAAGGACTTTGAATATGGAATAAATACCACCATGCAAGCCTTGGAACCTCATCTCCTAAAAAGTAGGGGACTTGCTAAAAATAGTAATTCCCTCCAGTTTGTGCAAAAAATGTGTTTGAATCATCATTGAATCCATCCTGCAACCAGTATCCTTGGGAACTAACCCCTAGCATAAGCAAAATTGTATCTCTGAACCTCCAACTTGATGAAATTTAATGGTCTTTAACCCTCCAAATTTGCAAAGGAAAAATTTAGGGGTTAACAACAAAGTTATCATAACTAGAACATAGCACACTGAACCGACCAAGCTGACTGTTTTTTGGGGAAAACTAGTTTGAACTGGTGTCACAGACTACAGAAGGCCAATTTGCTATTGAATTGACCAGTTTTGTACAATGCTACCAACCCTTTGAATGCAATTTTTTTTAAAAAGCAATCTGAGTATTTGACCATATTTCCAGACTCGAAATGTTTGAGAGTGGTTACAACCTCATTGGATTTCATATGGAGGAAAGTAGAATTTTAGATCCCACCCAAAATCCAACAGATTTAACAGTTTTTGAGATCACAAAATTGGGGGGATTGCAATGTTTCCAATGGGTTTTGTCATGTATGAGAGCATGGAACTAGCAATTAATCAAGAGCGCCAAGTCCTCTATGTACCCTGATGTTAGTGGCAATTGATTGTTGAACTCCTCTATCACGACCTTGTTACCCACCACAATGGGTAACCCCATAGGAGAAAATTTTCTCCCATCATCTCTTCCATTCGATCAACCAATAGCCCCTGCAACCACCACTAGCCGATGACAATTTTCCACTCATATTTGCACCACTTACATCAGTCATATGTTCATCACCCATTTGTAAGAGCACATGTACAAAGGTGGGCTTTCGATCAAAAGGTGCTTTATTCATTCTGCAATTGGGTGCTTATGCTTGTTTGTATCTGGGCATTTGACATGGATTATGGGGTGACCTAAAAGGAAGATGGGTATTGACCGTGATCTTGTTCCCTCACCTTAAATGTGGGGTAATCTTCGATCCTAGTCCAGTGAGAACTCCCCTAATGGCCCAATGGGTATAGGAGAGGCATTAATTGGGAAACCCTAATTGACATAGTGTAGTCCCATCTCTCCCCATTCCATACTTGCCACTTTCCATCTTACATTACAAGACCTTTTTTTTTCCACCTACCTTCTTTTGGTTCAACTGTGTTGATATTCGAATGGATGATCGAATTTCTGAGCATGATGATTACTTGTGACTAATATACATAGTTTCCTTTTTGTTTAGTTATGTCATCAAGCAATTACACATCAACAATTTAGCCATTCAAATAGAGATCAAAACTCAAAAGAGACAAGAGATGCCAGATATTAGGCCAGAGGCCAAGGAACCCATAAGGGAAAAACCCATTGAACCTTTCCTTATAGATTCATCAACAATTTAGCCATTCAAATAGAGATCAAAACTCAAAAGAGACAAGAGACACTAGATATTAGGCCAAAGGCCAAGGAACCCACAAGGGGAAAACCCATCAATCCTTTCCTCATAGATTCTTTGTCAACAAGAGAAATTCAAGTCAAACTAACCAATGATCCAAGTGCCAAGTCAACCCTCCATCAACAACCTAAACTCTGCGATAATTCTGTCGACAAGATCTTCAATAGGTTTGCCACATCCTTGTCCTTAGATGCCATGTCCCACAGAGTTAAAATGCCTTAGATAGCTCCCATTCTTCAAAGATAATGGTCATTCCTATAGCTTGTGTTTCATAGAGATGACAGTCCACCTTTAGCTCACATTTCATAGAGATGTCAATCCTCCTATAGCTCACATTCTCCACAGAGATAATCGTCTTCCTATAGCTCGTATTCTTCAGAAATAATGGTGCCTCAGTATGTTCGTATACCACAAAAAGATCTGCCTCAGACATCCGAATTCTCCTTCCACATATGATCATCGAATTGTTTGCCAAATGGTCAAGAATAGGTGCCAATATATGGTTGTTCGTTCATGTGAAGGGACACAGCCTTTGGGCAAGTCGACTAGTTTTCTTGGAGGGCTGACTTTGCAGATTGGAGATACAAATGACACTTACAAGAATGTTGAATTTTCTAAGTCTATCCATTAGAAAATTAATCTGTATTCTGCTGGTTTATTTCTTCTACTTGTTTAAAAATCAAACAAGTTATTTAATACATTAAATATCAAAATAAACAAAATACAATCACAACATTTACAGATCATCAACTGAAAGAAAACAAGCACACAAGTGACACCTTTATTTTTGGACAAATGTCCCCGGAAAAACACAATGCAGGAAAACCGGTGTAGCTATTCTGAGGGTTATATTATTATACAGTCGATTTGAGTACAATAGGGTGCCTAATCTGGCTAATACAATAGAGAAAAATACACAGCAACAATACCTCTATATCCGAAAACAGGTATTTAGAAAACCTGTCCCACGAAGCCCTCTCTGACACAAATGAAGCTCAATGTTGGCCATTCTGGCCTCTGCGTTAGCCTCCTACAGCCCCAGGACCCTCTGCGTCATCCCTCTAAGGCACTGCACAGCCTCTGGGAGACTCTGCGTCACTCCCTCTGCCCTCTGTGTGGATGACGCAGTCTCTTTGGGCTTTGCGCTACCACTACTGGGTTCTGCATAGCCCGGACTGACTGCTTCTCTCGCTCTTTTTGCTTCTGTGTTGGTCTCCCAATATTGTCTTTACCTCTTTGCCTCGTACTCACTGCCCCTCGCTGCTAATCACTGATTCAACTTTGCTTAGCAACCCCACTCTAGCAAAATGAATCACTGATCACTCTGGTGTATTCTCCCACTAATCCTCAAGCCTCTTCTTATACTTCTCTCGTTGGTCCATCAATGGCCGAGATTAAATCTCTAATCAACGGCTATGTTAGATTTGGCTTCATCCATGACTTTTTGGAACCTTCTAACCCAGTTTTATATTACTACCCATTAATATTTTATTTTTCCTAAGTTTAGACTTAGAAACTCCATTAAAAATATTAATTATTTTAATATCTCCCAAACCGAGTACAATTTGTCCAAACCATTTCTGGGTCTTGAAGATCTCATGTTATTTAGCCTTTCCACCAATTTTCATGCCTAGAGCACCTCCGATGCTACCCCAAATCAACACTACCTCTTAGTGAGGACTATGCTCTAATAATACTCCACATTGAGCATCACCCAGATTATCCGACATCAGTCCCTGTGTTGATGTTAGGCTTCCCCGCCCAACATCCTCTGCACTACTGCATCTTGTACTTGCTGCCCATGGCCCTGCCACTGCCACTGTTGCATCCGTACAGCAACTCCCTCTACATCTGTGCTGCTGTTGGCCCATCCTCCCAACACTGCATCTGCACTGCATCCCCTCTCATCATGTTGCATCATGCTACTGCACTGCAACTCAGTTACTGAGAAGTAAGTAACTGATCCACCCAACTTCCCACATCCCTGTCAGGCTAGAAACACTCTCGATGTCGAAGCTACCTCTGCCGCTCACAAGTGCCCCTCTACTGACCTCTCCGTTGCTGCAACAACTCCCTACATCTCGCACCATTGCACACCTCTTTGTGCCATCCTGCACTGGTGCAACACTCCCGTGCCTCTAGCACTGTTGCAGCATGCTAGCCTCGCGCTGCCCGAGGACTTCTGCACTGTAGCACACTCTGCTGCTTCATCCGCATCCATCTCTACCTACATCTGCCAGTATTGCTACTCCTCTTCGGGGCTCCTGTAGCACGGTATAATCCAAGAGGTTGGGTACCTCTAGGATCCTGCTCCTCATCACCTGTAATCCTCCTGACTACAACTCGATGTCTCCTCAAGTGGCACATGAACACTCATGGCACAATTGTCAGCCTCCTCGACTTCTTTCTCTACCCTCACTAGCATTGCCTTCGAGTAAGAAGCCTCTCCCTTGTTCTTCTTCCTCGGACACTAGTTCACAAAATGACCCAGTTCCCCACAATGGAAGCACTTGACCTTGGAGAGGTCCTCCTTCTTCCTCTTCTCCTGCTTTCCCACAGATGCTAGAGTCGCATCCTCTTCTTCCTCCTTCTTGATCTTGACCCCTTTGCCGCTACTCCCCGCCTTGGTCAGCCGTCCGATCTCTTCTTAACGTAGAGCCGCCCACAGTTCTTCCCAATCTGGAAGACTCGTCTTGCCCAGTATGCTCCGGACAAATACCTCCCAATCCTCAGAGACTGCGTTAAGTGCGGTCCTCACCATCAATTCCTCATCCGGCGTGGCCCCTATGGAAGTTAGCTAGGCATGGATCTCCTTCAACCAACAGAGGAAGACATCTATCTGCTCTCCTTTTACATCTGGTATGCCCTTAGTTGATTCTCTAGGAGCATCTTCCTCTGCATAGAAGTATGTTGGTACAATGTCTTCAAGGTGTCCCACATCTTCTTTGTCATTTTCTTCTCGGCAATATGTGGTACCACATGATCCTTGACCCCATCAAGGATGATGCACTTAGCCTTAGCCATTGCCTCCTCGTACCTTCATTTGCTACTGGGTCAACTGAGATAGCAATAGTTCTCAAGGCGAAGCCCTTGATGCGATGTCTATCTAGAATGGACAACATCCTAGCTTTCCAGACCACAAAGTTGGATGCTCCGTCCAACCTATCTTGATCTCTCAACCCATTCATGACATCTCCCTGATCTTCTTTGTTGACTCGTCGAGTCTCTCTACTTCCTGCCTGGAAGTTCTTAGTTCGACTGCTATTGAGTCTCTCTACTTCCCGTCTGGAAGTTCTCTTCTGGAATCCCTTTGATTTCCCTCCTGGAAATCCTTCTGCCAATGTCAAGTTGCCCCACTCCGATCGTCTGTGCAACTGCAACATTGATTCGGATTCCTTGGCTAGAAATCCACCTCAGTAGCAACTCCCTCCACCTTGGTCTTGCCCTGTTAGGTACTGTTCTGACCACAATACCCCCCCCAGCTTCGCTCCACAAACTACCCACAGCCTCCTATGCCCCAGCAACTGAATGATTGAGCCTCTTGGCTCTCAGCGATCCTGACACCAACAAAATAGCTCCCTCAGCCACTACGTCAGCCCACCTGGCCTCCGCGTGAGCCTGTTTCTGCCCTCCTCAGCCTCTGCACTGCCTCTCTCTGGCCCAGATTGATGACACAGTCCCTCTGCGTCACAACTTCCTTTTTTTCTTTCTACAAGGATCAAGTCTGTCACTTGGGAAAGTTGAATCTGTTGCTCTGCTAAGATGATGCCTTTAGTTATCGTGTGATTTGCAACCACCCTCTGATACCATGTTGAATTTTCTAAGTCTATCCGTTAGAAAATTAATATGTATTCTGCTGGTTTATTTCTACTTGTTTAAAAATCGAACAAGTCATTTAATACATTAAATACCAAAATAAACACAATACAGTCACATCTACAGATCATCAACTGAAAGAAAACAAGCACACAAGTGACACTGATATTTTTGGACAAATGTCCACAAAAAAACCCAATGCAGGAAAACCAATGCAACTATTCTGAGGGTTATATTATTATGTAGTCTATCTAAGTACAATAGGGTGCCTAATCCGGCTCACCCAACAGAGAAAAATACACGACAGCAATACCTCTATATCCAGAAATAGGTATTTAGAAAACCTATCCCACGAAACCCTCTCTGGCACAACTAAAGCTCAACGCTGGCCCATTTGGCCTCTGCGTTAGCCTCTTGCTGACCTGCGTTAGCCCCAGGACCCTCTGCGTCAGCCCTCTGAGGCACTGCGCAACCTCTGGGAGCCTCTGCGTCACTCCCTCTGCACTCTATGTAGCCTGGCCTGATTGTTGCTCTCGCTCTCTTTCTTTTGTGCTTGGTCTCCCAGTAGTCTCTGCCTCTCTGCCTCATACTCACTGCCCCTCGCCACTGATCACTTATTCAACTTTGCTTAGCAACCCCGCTCTAGCAAAATGAATGACTAGTCACTCTGGTGTATTCTCCAACTGACCCTCAAGCCTTTTCTTATACTTTTCTCGTTGATCCATCAACAACCGAGATTAAATCTCTAATCAATGGCTAAGACTAGATTTGGCTTGATACATGACTTTTGGAACCTTCTAACCTAGTTTTATATTAATACCCATTAATATTTTATTTTTCCTGAGTTCAAACTTAGGAACTCCATTAAAAATATTAATTATTTTTAATATCTCCAAACTGGGTACATTCTGTCCAAACCATTTCTCAGTCTTGGAGATCTCATGTGCTTTAGCCTCTCTACCAATTTTCATGGCTAGAGCCAACATTAGAGGAAATTTCAGCCCAAAATTGCCCATGAAATTTTCATGTAATTCCCATGTGTTAAATTTAGGTATGTTCTATGCTTAAGAGAAATTTACCTCAAACTTCTTATGAGTCCAATATCAATTTCCAGATTAGCAATCACATCAGCATGATAGTAAAATGCAGATAGAACATAAACATACACAATAGAAGACAAGCCAAGACAAGAGGACACAAGATGTGGCTCCAGTCAGAGACAAACACCAATATGGGGAGACCCTTGATCAATTCTTATTATATTCTTCAATAATTCAGTAGAGAGTGAGAGATAGTACAAATATAAAATTCTGATATTTTATGACAGCAACAACAAACCCTAACCAGCAAAGTTAAAGTTGGTCAAACAGGCAGATTTGACCTCCAATTAGCGCGATCATCAACCCAAACAACTCAGCCTCCAACAGCAAGGAGAAGCAGCCCAAAAATAGTCCGGAAATCATTGTCAAACTTCGGTCAACTGCAGTCAGCCCTACGGCTAGCCCTAGCACAGTCAACGCAAGGTCAAGGAGGGGTCTAGAAGGTTGTCCAGAACTACGGCCTACCTAGGAGAGACAACCTAACCTAATCTGCACATAAGAGAGAAGACGTTGTCCAAAAAGCAGTAAAAAAACCTTTTGCAACTTCAATCAACCTTAGTCAATGTTGCCCTAACAGAAAATCAGAATTCGTCTTCCGCACGTGTGAGAGAGATAGCGCCAGAAATGCATACCCAAAACAAGAGCGAGAAGGATGAGGTGAGATGGTGAAATGAAGCCATAAGGTCTCCTCCTTTTATAGCAGCGTTGAGGTTAAGTTGGGGATGAAAAATTGCTAATTTGTTTGCTGGCCGACCTTGACAAATTGTTAAAAATATAAATAAATTCATATCTCCATATATACATGTTGGAATCGGATGATCTTTAGATCAATCCTACACCTCTCGGAGAGAGGAATCCAAGAAAAATATCAGCGACTCCAAATAAGGTGACCCATATAGAGTTTGGCCCTAGTTTCCAATTTAACACTCCCTCTTAACTAGGAAGAACTCCATATGTTAATCCATCTGTCTGTCAGTACTATCTCTGCCATCAATGCACTGCTCTGCTCTGCTGAACTATGAAGAAGAAAAAGTGATCGAGAATGTATCATACCATTTTCTACTGACCCAAAGTCACTCCTAGATAAAAGAGTGTCTCATACCATTCTTACTGGCCCGAAGTCAGTTCCAATAAAGAGTGTATCATACCACTCTTACTGATCCGAAATCAATTCCAAATAAAGAGAGTGTCTCATACCACTCTTACTGACCCGAAATCAGTTCCAATTGATCCCAGATCAATATCATCCTCGCATAGGGAGTACGGTAGTACACGACGCGTCCATCAATAGTACTATGGTCCCTATCCTCATTTCCCTATTCATTGGCCGGATGAGAGGTAATTCCCATGAGTCCCAGACTCGATGGGTAGGATGTCTCAGCAAGAGAAGGACGAACCACTCATCTTGCCTACATGTCACCATGGGGTATCACAGGGGAACGCTGAACCACTCTCCCTGTACATAGCAAACCACTAAGGGAAGGTTGGACCACTCACCCTATGGTTGCTCATCGCCCCAAGAAGTACCCCAAGCACCCAGGAGCTCCCAGAGCTCAATGTCCATATCGTACAGGACCCTCATAATAGGGTCTCTCCACGACTCCTAGTCATTCTTGAAAAGTCAAGAATTTGACATTTCCCAGGGGCTTCGTCAGAATGTCGGCGACCTGCTCATCAGTCCCAATGTGATGGAGCCTTATTGTTCTTCATTGTACCATATCCCGGATAAAGTGATACTTGATATCGATGTGCTTGGAGCGATCATGAAATACAAGATTTCTGATAATCGAATCCCACTCTGGTTGTTGCAAAGGATCATGGTGGTATCCAACACATGTCCAAACAACTCACTGAAGAGCTTCCTCAACCAGACAACTTCACAAGAAGCCATACTCGCAGCGATGTATTCGACCTCGGCAGTGCTCAAAGCAACCGACTTGTGCTTCCTGCTCATCCAAGATATCAAAGCAAAACCCAAAGAAAAACAACACCCATAAGTGCTTTTGCGATCCACCACACTACCTGCCCAATCAGCATCAAAATAACCATGCAGCCTCACATCTCTAGCAGTGTATCTCAGTCCATGAGTGATTGTGCCCCGAAGATATCTCAAAAGATTCTTGGCACCAATCCGATGTGAGTGATGAGGCTCAACCATATATTGGCTCAACGTGTTGACTGCAAAACTTATAGCAGGACGGGAGTTCACCAAGAACATCAATGCTCCTATGAGTTGACGACACTCAGAAGCATTTCCCAATTCAGGTCCGGCAGCATTACGGCATAACTTCTTAAAGTTAAGCTCCATCAAGGTAGTCACGAGCTTGCAGTGTACCATCCCAAATCTTTCCAATATCTTCACCACATATTTTCCTTGACATAGGAAAATTTCTCCTGGCTTTTGCCAGACCTCCAACCCGAGGAAGTAGTGCATCAGTCCTACATCCTCCATCTCAAATTCAGAAGCCAACTCCCTCTTACATTTGTGAATGAGAGGTTCTGCACCAGTCAAAAAGAAATCATCCACATAAAGGGATTGTGGCATTTCATTAGATTATATCAAGTATATTTATATTTTTTTTTCCTTCATTCGTCACCCTAACCCAAGATGGACCCACCCCCAACAAGCAAACTCACCTAAAATTAAAAAAAAATTGAAAAAAAAGCGATTTTCTAAACGCTTTTCCAGAAGCGTACGCTTCCTCCTCCGAAGCGCCACACTTCCGACGCCCGAAGCGTCGTACGAAGTGCGCCTCGGCGCTTCTGTACAGCGCTTCCAAATTTCCAGGAAGCATCTAAAAATGTCGAAGCGGCGCTTCCGAATTCGGAAGCGCCGCTTCTGGCCAATCTTCCTAGGTGCTTCCGTACGGGACGCGCTTTGGGGCTTGGAACTGGGGGGGGCGCTTCGTGCAACACTGTCTCATACCAAGATCGGGGTCCTTGCTTTAGCCCATAGAGAGCTTTCTTCAACCTGCATACGTGAGATTCCTGATCATGAATCTCAAACCCTTCGGGTTGTTCCACATAGACTTCCTCTTTAATCGAACCATGCAAGAAAGCGGTCTTGAAATCCATCTAAAGTAGGTTCCATCCTTGCGAAGCAACAAGGGCTATGATCAAGCAGATGGTGGTGTATTGGGAAACAGGTGCAAATATCTCATCATAATCTACACCTTTTTTAGAGAAGCCTCGAGCAACAAAGCGAGCCTTGTACTTTTATGTGCTCCCATCAGCTCCATGCATGATTTGTAAATCCATTTAGATGTGACAACTGATTTGTCCTGTGATCTGGGGACCACGTCCCAAACATCATTCTTCATAATGGACTCGTATTCTTCATTCATAGCATCCTTCCACACTTGATGCTTCATGGCTTCTTCGAATGATGTAGGCTCGTTTTGAATGATAGTGCTCATAATGGTCAAGTATCCCTAATACCTAGTTGGCTTCTTGCTTTCACGGAAAGTCCCCCTTGGTGGAAAATGTCTCTCGGCATCTTCGAGAGTCTCCCTAAGCCATGAGGGCCTCTTCTTGGAGGAGGAGGGCCCTTGAGGAGGAGGATCAATAGGATCTATTGTCACACAAAATGTCTAGGCACCATGACAACGGCTCAGATCAGGGGTTGTCACCTGATCCCCAATCTCTCCATTTAAGTTGTCTCCCTACGGCAAGCTAAGGGGGGTAGACCCTATGGAAAAATGGAATGAAGAAGAACTAGTTGGGAACCAACTAGTTTGGGAGACACAGTGAGGCGATCAAGTACTTGATTAAGATTTAGCAAGACTTAGCATTTGATTAGATTTTAAACGATTGATACCAGTGCCTTATGGAGTATACGATCTTGCTAGGGAAATGAAGACCAAGTAATCGATTAGCAATTGCTGCTTAGATGAATGACTATCTTATATGAAATGCAGATCTTAGAACTAATGTGAGATGCAAGAATCTTGGTTAATTTTAGTTAAATACCTATTTAAACGTGAATCCTTCAATCCTTTCTGTGTTGAGCCTGATTTCGTAGTAATTGGCAGAGGAGAAGCACACTAAGGTGTGATTAACGATACCTCTCCTAAAATTCTAACATACCCGGTGCCACCGGCGCTGAAAAGAGTTGTGGCTCTGGCGACTGCAAGGTCACCGTTTTAAGTACTATTAAAACAAACTTCTCAAGCAAAGATTGATGGATACCTATGTCTCTATCAACCAAGCTTATGCTTGGAAGTCAATTTTATCTATGCAAAATTAAGTTATATGCGAATGCACTAGATGATGGGATGAAGCTAGACTTGAGGATGAGAAACACTTGTGTCGCAAAAGCTCTCAATCACCCAAATGAAATGTTTGCTTTATGGATGAAGACTTAAAAATAAACTCCTGAAGATATTACAATTAAAACACAAGCTTATTCAAATCTTTCTGATACAGTGATAGCTCAAAGAGAACAAAAACTTCTTTGCAATTTAATATTAATGTCAACATATGTTCAAAAATACTCACCTTAGGAAACAGAGATATGCAATCTATTAAAATTCCACGACATAGCACTTTAACAATCGCTTGAAAATATTCACAAAATGTCTAACATGTAACGAGTATTAAATAATTCAAGTAATGACAATCAAGTTCAACAATGTTCTAGCAATCAAATTTCTAGAAATCCAGAAAAAACTTTAAACAACTATGAAATTTAAATCTTGATCAATTCCAATCCTAGAATTAAAATGATTTATGCTTAGTGACCCAAATCTAGGAGAGTTTACCATTTTCCCATAGTTAATCTTTAGATATAAAAATTTAAGCACGTTTAACTATAGAGAAATAAAAAAGGTTGATACCACAAAAGTTCTCTTTTAGATTTTATCCTTAGCACAAAAGACACCAAGAAAGAATTTTACAAATTGACAAATTTGATTAGTCCTTAGGAAAATCTTTTTCAATATGCTAAGGAAGACTTAACATGGTAAATGATTAATCAAGACCTTTTTAATGTGACCCAAATAAATCAAAAGATTCAATAATTTTTTAAATTCTTTAATGGGCCAGAGGGCACAAAAAGAAAGAATTAAAAAAAAAAAAAAAAAAAAAAAAAAAAAAAAAAAAAAAAAAAAAAACTAAACTTTTAAATGCGAAAAAAATGCTTTTGATTTAAATTTTTTAGAAAGTCCCAAAATCACATGAAAAATAAAAATGAAGCCCCTTCCCTTTTTTATTTTTTAGTTTTTTAGTTTTTTAGGGTTTTTAGATTTTGATTAGAAATTTTTAATTTTTATGATTTTTTTTTAAATTAGATTTTTTAATTTTTTGATGTTTTTCAACAACTTTTAAATGAGACATATAAAATCAAAACCATAAATCAAAAATAAATAAATAAATAAATCAGAAAATCAAAACAAAATAAAATAAAAGTCAAAACAATTAATCGAAAATAAAACATAATGAAAAAATAAAATCGAATTAACAAAAAAAAGGCCTAACCCAAATCAAAAATCAAATGAAATAAAAAAGGGAGTATATACAAGTAACCCTAATCATGAAACAATGTAAACAAATAAAACTCAAAAAAAAATCGTAAGTGTTTGTTGGCTGCAGGTTAGACGAAGGCAAGGGAAGTCTCTCGATGGCGGAAAGGGTTCAATTGAAGGCTGACTACGGGGAGACTCCAGAACGTAGGGGACAGTAGCTCGACAGGGATGGTTATGGATGGCTGCGAATTAGGGAGAGGAAGCCACAGTGATAGGAGGTGCAGACAGCGGTGGGAATGAAGGTTTGCGGCAGCACGGAGAGGGAGTTGTTTGTAGCATTTAGGAGGGAATCCACAAGTCTGACAGCGGGGAAGAAAGGGGCGTGCAGATTGAATGAGATGGGAGGAGTTTAGCAAGTCGATGGAGCTGAGGGATCTGCAGGGTTAAAGGATGTTGCGGGTTAGGAAGAAGAAGCAACATGTAAAGACTGTGGATTGATGGAAGGAGAACGTAGGTCGGAAGAGGGTGCAAGCATGCGGGGAAGGGTTGAGGGTCGATGAGGAAGGGAGGACGAGTTTCGTTTTCTTTTTGCAGGTTTTGAAAGCAGCAGGCAAGAATGAAGGCAAATGATGAGCGTGAAGGGAAAAGGGACTGTAGGGGAGGACTGCGTGAAGGTTGGACAACAAATTAAAGTTGTGATGAGTGATGGAGCTATAGGCTGAAGAGGTAAACGAGCTCAAATGGCAGGGTATAGGAATGAAGACATAGGGAGCAGAGGATGGCAGTGAAAGGAGACAGACTTTCCCAAAAAATTCGAAATTTTCTGTAGCACAAAAGCAAACAAACCCCAGGCAGCAGACAGGAGAAACTGGTAGACAAATAACCCAAAAAAATTCCATAAAATTTTGATTAAGAGGTTGTACCTTTGCCTAAGATTCACCAGTTAAACCCTTTAAAAATTTAAATTTTTTCCAAATTTAAAAAATTTAAGAAACCCTTGGACTGCAAAAAATCTAGATAGTCTCCCTGCAAAAATAATTTTGAGGCCAGATCTTACCCTCTAAGGCCTAGATTTGGATTCAAATCAAACTTCACCTTCAAATCTGCAATCTGTACCTGAAAACGAAAACACCCAGAACCCAGATATACAAAAAATAAACAAAACCCAAGTCAGAAAAATAAAAAAAGAATTACAGACCTATGCACAGGAATAGCAAATCTACCAAATCTGGCGAATGTGAGTCCAATTCCGCTCCCAGATTTGATAATCTAAGGCTCTTAAAAGCCAGATTTATCAATTTACCATAGAAATTTTTTGAAATTTTAAATTTAAAAGGAGGTGCTTCGCCCAAAACCCTTCATGCATCACCAATAAAAATCTTATGATAAGCTCGAGATCAAATCAAGTTGGGCTCTTCAGAAAATACAAATCGGGAGTTGGTTGGTCCAACTGGAAAACTTCCACAAACACCCGATGATCCAAAAAATCAAAAATTTCTTGCAAAACTCAATTCAACCATCAACATAGAGTGAGAAAACGATAATAAAATTCAGATAAATAGAGATACCTGCTATTATATTCAAAACTTAAATTATCATTCAAACCCCAACGACTAAGCAAGATACCTATACTCAGATTACTCTTCAGAAAGCTATTATCAATGGCTAAAAAGAAATCTATGCATGAAAATGACACATCTTACAATATTTCGACGAAGGGTAACACCAGCAAAAATGAACCCCAAAGTCTTTCTTTATTGTTCATAAAAAGATTACAAGAGAGCTTTTCACTTAGCACACGACTCAAAGATCAGATCAACTGACTGACAAATGACCTCCTATTTAAAGATAAATCCTCCAACGGCTAGTTCGAGTGATCCTCGTCAAAGCAATTTTGACCGTTGATGAGGATCAAAATTTCTTTTAATCTCATCCATCGAAATTTCAAATTCTTGAGGAAATTCAAAATTTTCAATTAAAAGCATTTTAGTTAATTCAAAATTTGAAATTTTGAATTAGTTTCCCCAAAATTTTGACTTTGACTTAACCCCAGGGACAAAAGGCTTAAAATTTAGCAAAATAATCAATTTACCTTAGTCCTGGAACCTCTTAAAATTTAATTTTTAAAGACCAATGAATTTTGCCTTCGGAGAATTTAAATTTATCTAGAACCTAGAATTAATTAAATTTCTGGCTTAGGATTTTAATTAATTTTGGTCAGAATATTTAATTAACTAACCTATGGGGGGATAAATTATCTTTCCAACCCTCAAGACACTTTACATCATGATTTTTACATCTCAAGGGAGCAAACCCATTTGCAAAAGACCCTCACAGACTATCCAATTCTGCGACACAAATATAACCTAGCAGACCAAGCAATTTGTAATAAAAAATCTAACCAAATAGTTAGGGTTATTCCCAAATCACTTTTACATAGACTCGATCTAGAACACTAGGACTCCCCTAAGATCCCAGTGACAAAATTCATTTCAGCTTTGGGGTAAGGCTGAAGGAAAACTCTGTCGACCATCTGAGAATGGATTAGTGAGACAAAAAACCTCCCGGAATGTAGATTGTCACCAGAAAAATAGGTTTACCTACGCAATTACATACATAACATAGATCTGCTGAGATTATTTACATCATATACATCCAGAATGGGTTTACATTATAACATGACAATCAGATTGATGATAAAAGTTGAACAGCACGGACACATCGATCAGGTGCTATCCCTTTTGCAAAAAAAATGGGTGCACTGTTGTGGGTCGTTGACACGTAGTGGTCAACTGGGTCCATAGGTTCATCAACATCTGGCTCGTTTCATCTTCTTTTCATCCTGCTTTCCAGTGTCATCTTCTTTATCCTTCCTTGGAATAGGAAGATTTTCAACCTTGCTAAGAGCCATATCTTCGTCAAAGGTGACATCATGACTTATCTCAACTTCCCTTTGACCAGCCACATAAATTATATAGCCCTTAGAATTTTCGTTGTAGCCCATAAAGATTCTTTTCTTTCTAGATGCACCCAATTTGCTTCTTTTCTCTTTCGACACATGAAAGTATATGGGACTTCCAAAAATTCTAAAATGAGAGACATTGGGTTTCTTACCAGTGAACATTTCTTCGAGAGTCTTGGAGTCCAATGCTTGATGAGGACATTGGTTTTGAACATACACGGCGGTATTCACAGCTTCAACCCATAGAAACTTCGGAAGCCTTTGATCATGAAGCATGGCACAAACAACTTCCATAATAGTACAGTTCTTCCTTTCAGCCACACCATTCTGCTCAGGAGAGTATGGTATAGTGGTCTCCCTCTTCATGCCAACTTCTCTGCAATAGTCATGGAATTCATTGGATTCATACTCAATCTAATTATCAATTCTCAATATCTTGATTCTCTTCTCGGATTGATCTTCGATCATGGCTTTGAAGTGACGGAACCAAGTGACTTCATCCTTCTTTTTCAAGAAGTAGATCCAAGTCTTGCGAGAATAATCATCTATAAAAGTGAGATAATATAAATATCCCCCCAAATAGTTTATGGGCATCATACCAGATATGTCGGAGTGGACCAACTGCATTATATCTATGGTCTTGCTATTACTTGAGGGGAATGGTCCCCTTTTAAGTTTTCCTTCAGCACATCTCGGACATACACCTTCATGCTCTACTTTGAACTCGGGCATCCTTGTCATCATCTGTCTCACATCGGGTAGGGCCTTATAATGAAGGTGGGAAAACCTCCAGTGCCATAGTTAAGATTGTAGAGATGTGTCATAAGACATGGCCCCTAATGGACTTCCTCCAACTTGATACAATGTGTCAACCCGAAACCCAAGAGTAAAAGCATCTTTAAAATTATTTTTCCAAACACGTACCTTTCCATCGACGAATGCCACCTTGTAGCCTTTGTCTTCCATTGCTGAAATGGACACCAGGTTCTTCTTGAGACCAGGTACATATAGAACTTCTTGTAAATGAATCGTGTTACCTTAATTCAATTGAAGGGTAACATTCTCTATACCCTTTACGGGATAGGTGGCATTGTCTCCAAGAATAATCTCCAAATTTGTCTCCTTCTCTATCAGATTAGAGAGAGCTTCCTTGTATCTGGTGAAGTGCCTTGAGGCGCCACTATCAATAAGCCAATTCCCCAAAGTGTCCGGAGGAGAGGTAGTGGATAGGGCCGATATAAGATAATACTCATTTTGCTTATTGTTAAAAACATTTGATTCTTCATGCCTGGAGTTCCTTACTTTCTTGAAGGGTAGACCATTTCCATGATTTGCCGCATTCTTTTTTCCGTTGCCATTGAACCTGCGATTCCTTTGATTATTGTTGTTGAATTTGCTGTTGGATTGATTGTGATCATCATCATGTGATGTGTCATTTCTATTTGAACACTCCCTCGCATAGTGGCCAAATTTATTGCAAACAAAGCATCTTCCCTTCCTTCCACCCTTAGATCCGGGCTTACCTTTGAAATGTCCTTTAGACCCAGAATTATTTCTCCTTTTGGCATAAGTGGAGAAAGTAGTGGGGTTGCCTCTACTTGAAGGCATTTCTTGCTCCACCATTCTTGTCTCTTCTTGAATGAATCTCAACATCAATTCTTCAAACCCCGGAATTCGATCATATTGAGAAGAGTGGTTCTAAATATATACCACTCGGATGGGAGCCCTCCAAGGGTAGTGATAGTAATTTCCTTGTCAGAAATGACTTCTCCAATCAATAGAAGATCATTTTTTATTCCAGTGATCCTTAAGGAGTAGGATTGAATATCCTCATCCCTGCCCAAAACTTGAGGAACAAAACTTGATTTGCATCACTAACCTTAAACATGCTTACCAATCTGTCGTAGATCTCCTTGGAGGTATTCAAATCAAAGATGTAGGCCACCAGTCGCTTGTCACTAGAATCTTTGATAATCTTCTTCGCTTTGACTTCACCCTTAGTGTAATTGTTCTTTGTAGCAGTCCGTGCATTTAATGGAGGCTCAAGAATTTTACCCTTCACATAGTCCAACACTTCTTGTTCTTCCAATGTCAGATCAAGAGACATCTTCCACCGTGATAGTCAGACTTTTCACGGAGCTTGTCTTCAGCCCAGAAGTGGGATGAGGAACCCATTGAGCCTTTTGTCCTTTCCAACTGTCTTCAGTGATTGCTCTTTCACTCTTGCTTGGGCTTTGTCTTCACCTCAACTCTGATAACATGTTAAATTTAGGTATGTTCTATGCTTAAGAGCAATTTACTTCAAATTTCTTATGAGCCCAATATCAATTTCCAGATTAGCAATCACATCAGCATGATAATAAAATGTAGATAGAACATAAACATAAACAGTAGAAGACAAGCCAAGATAAGAGGACACAAGATGTGGCACCAACCAGGGACAAACCCCAATGTGGGGAAACCCTTTATCAATTCTTCTTATATTATTCAATAATTCAACAAAGAGAGAGAGAGATAGTACAAATATACAATTCTGATATTTTATGACAGCAATAGCAAACCCTAACCAGCAAAGTCAAAGCTAGTCAAACAGGTCAGGTTTGACCTCCAATCAACGCGATCATCAACCCAAACAACTCGGCCTCCAACAGCTAGGAGAAGCAGCCCAAAAACAGTTAAGAGATCATTGTCAAACTTTGGTCAACTGCAGTCGGCCCTACGGCTAGCCCTAGTACAGTGAACGTTGGTCAACGCAATGTCAAAGAGGGGTCCAAAAGGCTGTCCAAAACTAGAGCCTACCTAGGAGAGACATCTTAACCCAATCCGCAATCAAGGAGAGAAGACGTTGTCCAAAATGCAGTCAAAAAACCTTCTGCAACTTCGGTCAACCTTAGTCAATGCTGCCCTAACAAAAAAATCAGAATTCGTCTTCCACACGTGTGAGAGAGACAGCTCCAAAAATGCGTACCCAAAACAAGAGAGAGAAGGATGAGATGAGATGGTGAAATGAAGCCATAAGGTCTCCTTTTATAGCAACGTTGAGGTTAAGTTGGGGGTGAAAAATAACTAATGTGCTTTTTGGCCGACCTTGACAAATTGTCAAAAATATAAATAAATTCATATCTCCATATATGTCGGAATCGAATGATCTTTAGATCAATCCTACACATCTTGGAGAGAGGAATCCAAGAAAAATATGGAGTTTGGCCCTAGTTGCCAATTTAACACCATGTCATAATATGTAAACCAATCAAAATCCTTTAAATTTAAAAAGAAGTACATGTAAATATTTTGGAGGGAAAAAAAGAAACTACTTTTTTTAATTGTATTTTTTGGCTTGTCTCCTAATAGGTTTACTCAAATTTCAATTATAGACACTCGGATGCAAAATTAAATTCCACATCCAACGAGTAACCATTATGCATACTTTTGTGAAGACCCACATTGATAAAAAATGAACATACATTAAAAAAACGTGTATGACTGTCTATGCCTGAAATTTGAGTAAATCTACAAGGAGATAAGTCAAAAATACAATTAAAAAAAAAGTTTTCTTTTTTCCCTCCAAAACTCATAGCTCTTATTTTATTATTTAAACTATTATTTTATTATTTTTCCTTATGAGACAACTTTTAGTTTGAAATTTCCTCTAATGATTTCTTCACAGCTAATTGTACAAACTATCATATCTTCTTCAACCTCCACAATGCAACAGAATCTTTCTTCATGCCCTTCCTGTTGATTTGGGGTAGTATCAGATGTGCTCTAGCCATGAAAATTGGTGGAGAGGCTAAAGCACATGAGATCTCCAAAACCCAAAAATGGTTTGGGCAGATTCTACTCGGTTAAAGAGATATTAAAATAATTAATATTTTTAATGGAGTTCTTAAGTCTAAACTTAGGAAAAATAAAATATTAATGGGTATTAATATAAAACTAGGTTAAAAGGTTCTAAATGACATGGATCAAGCCAAATCTAATCTTAGCCGTTGATGAGAGATGTAATCTCGGTCGTTGAAGGACCAACAGGAAAAGTATAAGAGGAAGCTTGAGGGTCAGTGGGAGAATACACCAGACTGATCAATCATTCGATTTTCTAGAGCGGGGTTTGCTAAGAAAAGTCGAATCAATGATCAGTTTGCAGTGAGGGGCGGTGAGTACGAGACAGAGAGGCAAAGATAGTGCCGAGAGACCAATGAAAAAGCAGAGAGAGGCAAACGTTGAGCCAAAGGGAACACGCAAAGCCCAGTAGAGTCAGCACAGAGGCCAAAAGGGCCTATGTCATCCACGCATAGGCTGCAGGAGTGACGCAGAGGGCCGTAGAGGCTACGCAATGCCTCAGAGGGCTGACGCAGAGGGTTTTGAGCTGACATTGAGGCCAAGTGGGCTGACGCAGAGGGTTTTTAGTTGACGTTGAGGCCAAGTGGGTTGACGCTGAGCTTCAGAGTGTGTTGGAGAGGGTTTCGTGGGGTAGATTTTCTGAATCCCTGCTTCCGAATAGAGAGGTATTACTGCCGGATTATTTTCTTTGTCAGGTGAGCCGGTTTGTCACCCAGTTGTACTCAAGGAAAGACTGCACCAGTTTTCCCAAGTTGGGTTTTTCCGGGGACGAGTTGTCCAAAAATAACAGTATCAGTCGTGCATTTGCTATTTCTTTCAGCTGTTAATCTATAGATGGTTGAGATTGTATTGTGTTTATTTCGATATTTATATGTTTAAATAACTTGTTCATAATTAACAAGTAGGAGAGATAAACCAGAGAATACAGCTAAAATTTCTAACGGGTAATACTTAGAAATTTCAACATGGTATCAGAGTGTGGTTGCAAATCAGAGGCGAGCTGAAGGCACCAGCTGAAACAGAGCATTTGCAGCAGAAACTGTTGTCCCAAGTGACAAGTTGTTCCTAGCAGAAAGCGACGGAGAAGGGTTGAGGCAGAGAGACCGTGTCATCAGTTCGGGCCAAAGAGAGGTCAGCGCAGAGGTTGAGGAGGGCAGAAAAGGGCTCACGAAGAGCCATGCAAAGACCAGGAGGGTTGACGCAGTTGGCTTGGGGAGAATTTCAGCCAGTGTCGAGATTGCATAGAGCCTAGAGGCTCAGTCCTTCGGTTGTTGGGGCTTACGAAGCTGTGGGTAGTTTGCAAGGAGTGAAGCTGCTGGGGTGTTGTTGCTACCAAGACAGAACAGTACCTAACAGGGCAAAACCAAGGTAGAGGGAGTTGCTACTAAGGCGGATTTCTAGCCAAGGAATCCGGATAAGTGTTGCAGGTGAATAGGAAATCAGAGAGGTGCGACTCAACAGTTGGCAAGCAGATTTCCAGGTGGGAAATCGAGACTCAGAGGAAGTCTAGCAGAGATGATGCAGGAGCATGAGGCTTGAAGGCAAAAGGCTTCAAACTTATTCCAAAAAATACAAAAAAAATTACAGGCAAAGGAGTGGGATCCTTTAGCTGTCAATTTATAAGCTTTCTAGATAGGATTTGAGCTAGGATTAAGGGGTTGAGTGGTTTTGTAATTAATTCATGCAGTTTTGATTCAGTTGAGATTCTCGAGGAGAATATCGACCAGATTAGATAATGTTCAAGATTAGGAAAATTCGATCCAGTGTTTAAGGATCTGATTGCTAGATGAAATGGTATTTATGTAAGTTCTGAATGATTGTAAAGGATTTTGACTGATTCGGCTTGTTTTGGCCATATAAGATTTAGTTGCAGAAATTATATCTTTGTGTATTTTTGTGTATAATTGGTCAATCCCGGAGGTGTTGCATCCCTCCGTAGTATCTTTGTGTGTCATTGAACTTCCAGTTTGGCCTGAGAATTTAGAGCTCTGTGTAATCGCATCTAATTTCTTTTCGTCGTGTATTAGTGACTGTGGAGGTAGAAGTGTACGAATTCTTGATCCAGGACTGAAGTCCCGCACTCATTCCTAACCATTGATTTTATTTCAACGTCTTACGTCACCGTCAACAGCGGGGGTTAGGCCTGTTTTAATCCATGTGTTAATCGAAGTCTCGCAAGCCGTAGATCTGATGGCCTCTGTCATCCAACGGATATCGGGTCATCAAGTGTTCGGATTTTAATTCCAAAACCGGACCCGAACTTCTATAGATCGAGGACTTATATTCTCTATCAGCTCCATAAGGGCAGTAAGCGTCGCGCAAGATTTCCGGGCGATACCGCTACTGACCGTTGGATCAAGTGTGCCTTGATCAAACAGTGGAGACTAGTCGCTAAGTCGCAAACAAAAGGGTTATTGCAATTTTGCTTATCGCAGTCAGACTTCCTTTGCAATATGCGATAGAGACTCCGAACGAAATTGCGATCTGCGATTTGCGATGTCCGATGATCGCCGATTAATATCGCATCGCATGGTTCATAGTGAATAACCCTGCCTAGAGAAATTGCGATTGCGATGTGCGATGTTTAAGGGACTTGTAAAGCACTTGTCATTGCGGCTAAATTAAGCAGTTTTGCTAATTTAGCAGAATAGGTAACTTTGGAGGTAGATGACTGATACTCCGCAGGAAATCCAAGAAGAAGTCCTGCCCAAACTTGCAGAAATTGCTTTCGAATTTGAACGATTGGCCATTACATCTGCACTCAGGCCACCATTTGTGGTATCAGAGCAGCCTACTGACCTCGAACAGGATCTCAAGGATCAAAAAAAGAAATCCAACATGGCTTTCAGAGTTGGAGGAAGAGGTGGTGGTCGAAGAAGAGGACAACCAGTTGCAAATGCTGAAGTGTTGGAAGCTATGCAACAGATGCAAGCTAGATTGGAAACAATGGAAATGGAAAGAGATGTAGATGTTGGGGATGTCAGTGAACCTGAAGCTAGAGCCGCAGAAGTTGAGGAACCCGCAGATATAACTCCTGAAATGAGATTCTTTAGGTCAGTATTGAGATCCACATCCAAGCCTAGACTTGAAGTCTTAATCTACACAGGAAGCTTAAGCCCTGAGGAATTGATAGACTGGATAAATGACATGGAGAAATTATTTGATTATGAAGAAACAGATGAAGGAAAGAAGGTGAAGTTTGTTGTCACAAAACTGAAAGGACATACAGCGCTTTGGTGGGATGGAGTGCAGGCAGAAAGAAGAAGACTTGGCAAACAACCAATTAAGAACTGGAACAGGATGGTGGCAAAACTAAAAAGTAAGTTTCTACCAAGTGACTATCAACAAACATTATTTAGGCAGATGTAGAATCTTAGACAGAGGTCTATGACAGTAAAGGAATATACAGAGGAATTCTACAAAGTGAGTATAAGAGAAAGACAAATCCAAGATGTAGATGAGAAGGTTGCCAGATATGTGAATGGTCTTAGAATGGACATTCAAGATGAGATAAGTGTATTGTCTCCTAAAACAGTAGAAGAGGCTTATCAGATGGTACTGAAGGCTGAAAAAAAATTCATGCAGAAACAGTCTGCCAAAAATAGAGGTACTTTCCGAGGAAGGGGAAGACAAGGTGTTAGAGGAAAATCTACAACACTTGGAGATGGAGCTAGCAGCAGTTCAAGTCAGCATGCACCCACAGAAAGTGATGCAAGTGGTAGACAGAGTTTTTCCAGAGGAAGAGGAGGCAGAGGTAAAGGAAGATAAGTTAGATGTTACAAATGTAACAAGCTGGGACACAGAGCTTATGAGTGCCCAGAAAATATTGGAACGAATTAGAGGAATGCAATTGTTGCAAAAACTGAAGAGGAAGCAACAAAGGTAATAGACAAAGAGAATGTACCAGAGAAAGGGGAATCTTTGGTAGTCAACAAAATTTTGTTAAAACTAGCTAAGGAAATTGTTGAACCAGCACAAAGGAAAACCTTGTTCAGGATTGTGTGCAAGGTTCAAGGGAAGTGTTGTCAAATGATAAAGACAGTGGTAGTACAGATAATTTGGTCTCCACAGAAGTGGTGGAGAAGTTGAAATTGAAAACACAGAAACATCCAACACCTTATAAGGTGTCATGGCTTCAAAAGGGTATCAGTTGGTAGTGAATGAGCAATGTGAAATGGAGTTGCAGTTGGGAAAATACAGAGACAAAATTGTGTGCGATGTGATGCCTATAGATGTGTGTCATATATTGTTGGGTAGACCATGGCAGTATGATAGAGGAGCTATGCACGATGAAAAGAAGAACACATACAAATTCAGCAAAGATTGTGTCAATCATACATTGTTGCCACTAGAGGAAGAGGATACATCGAAGAAACCTGATCCAAAGACCCTTTTGCTGAGTGGAAAGAAGTACTTACAGCAAATGGAAGAAGATGAGGTAAGTTTTGCGTTGGTTTGCAAACCCAAGGTAATAATTACTTCCACAAAAGTTTTTGATTTACCAATTGAAATTCAAGAGACACTAGACAGTTATTGTGATATCATTGTAGATGATTTGCCTGATGAGTTACCACCCATTAGAAAAATCAGTCATCACATAGATTTGATTCCAGGAGCAAATCTACCAAATAAAGCAGCTTACAGGATGACTCCCACAAAGAATGAAGAGATCAAGAAACGGGTTTAGGAACTGTTAGACAAGGGACTAGTTAGAGAGAGTTTGAGTCCTTGTGCAGTGCCAACAGTGTTGAGCCCAAAGAAATATGGAGGCTAGAGAATGTGCACTAACTCGAGAGCAATCAATAAGATAACAATCAGGTACAAATTTCCTTTACCTAGAATCGAAGATTTGATGGATTGTTTTAGTGGAGCTAGATATTTTACAAAGTTAGTTTCAAAAAGTGGTTATCATCAAATCAGAATTAGAGAGGGAGATGAGTGGAAAACTGCTTTTAAAACCAATGAAAGATTGTATGAGTGGATGGTAATGCCTTTTGGATTGTCGAATGCCCCCAATACATTTATGAGACTTATGAATGAAGTTCTGAAGGAATTTATTGGTAATTTGGTAATAGTATATCTGGACGATATATTAGTTTACAGCAAATCTAAGGAGGAACATGTGAGACATCTGAATTATGTCTTACAGAGCTACAACAAGAAAAGTTACTCTTAAATTTAAAGAAATGTTCATTCATGAAGGAGGAGTTGGTGTATTTGGGCTTCGTTGTTTCTGTTGAGGGGTTAAAAATGGATCCAGAGAAGATCAAGGCTATCATGGAGTGGCCTTCACCAAAAAGTGTCTTTAAGGTAAGAAGTTTTCACGGTCTTGCTAGTTTTTACAGGAAATTCATAAGGAATTTTAGTAAGATTAATGCTTCAATTATTGACACAATAAAAAAGGACAGACAACCATTTAAATGGACTGTTGAAGCAGAAAAGAACTTCCAGTTGTTGAAGAGAAAGATTACTGAGAAACCTATTTTGATTTTGCTTGATTTTAATAAACCTTTTCAAGTGAAGTGTGATGCCAGTGGAGAAGCCATTGGAGTTGTTTTGAGTCAGGAGGACAGGCCTATAGCTTATTTTAGTGAAAAGATGAATGAGACAAAGAAAAAATATTCTTCTTATGACAAGGAGTTTTATGCAATGGTGCAGTCTTTGAAGAAGTGGCGACATTACTTGATGTCCAAGGAGTTCATTCTGTATTCAGATAACCATGCATTACAGTACATTATGCAATAGCCAAAACTTAACTAGAAGCATGCCAAATGGGTAGAATACCTGCAAAGTTTTAATTTTGTATTTAAACATATAACTGGTCAATCAAACAAAGTAGCAGATGCCTTAAGTAGAAAAAGCATTTTATTTCAAGAAAGTCAAATTCAAGTCTTGGGTTTTGATTTTCTTAAAGAGTTATATGAGAAAGATCTAGATTTTAAAGAAGCATTTGAAGCTTGTAGAAATCTTGTTTTGTTAGACAGAACCAAGTGGCTCGATTATTTCCTGCAAGAGGGATTGTTGTTTAAAAGAAATCAACTGTGCATACCAAGTTGTTCTATGAGGGAGAATTTGATTAAGGAGAAACATAGTGGAGGACTTGGAGGGCATTTTGGTGCAGAAAAGACTTATGAACAGTTGAACAAGATTTATTTTTGGCTGAAAATGAGGTCTGAAGTGGAAAGGTATGTGAAAAATTGTAAAGTCTATCAATATGCAAAGGGAAGGAGTCAAAACACAGGTTTGTATGTTCCATTACCTATTCCTAGGCCTGGAGGTCTGGCAGAGACCTGGAGAGATTTTCCTTTCTCAAGGAAAATATATTGTGAAGCTTCTGGAAAGATTTGGGATGGTGGACTGTAAGTCCGTGTCGACACCAATGGAACTCAACTTTAAGAATTTGAGTGGCAGCGCTGCAGGGCCTATCTTGGCCAATCCTACTGAGTATCGTCAACTCATAGGAGCTTTGATGTTCTTAGTGAACACCCGTCCGGACATATGTTTTGCAGTGAATACTTTGAGTCAACAGATGGTTGAACCTCATCATTTTCACTGGGTTGGTGCCAAGAATCTTTTGAGATATCTTCGGGGCACGATAAACCATGGGCTGAGATACACTGCCGGGAGTGTGATACTCCGTGGATATACTGATGCCGATTGGGCTGGCAGTGTGGTGGATCGTAAGAGCACATCTGGATGCTGTTTCAATCTTGTTTCTGCTTCGATCTCATGGATGAGCAGGAAGCAGAAGTCGGTGGCTTTGAGCACCGCGGAGGCCGAATACATTGCTGCTAGTATGCCCTGTTGTGAAGCAGTTTGGTTGAGGAAGCTCTTTAGTGAGCTGTTTGGACATGTGCTAGATACCACTGTGATACTCTGTGATAATCAGAGTGGGATTCGTATGACTGAGAATCCTGTGTTCCACGACCGATCCAAGCATATTGACATCAGGTACCACTTTATCCGGGAAATGGTACAGCGAGGTGCCGTAAGGCTCGATCATATAGGAACTGATGAGCAGGTCACGGATATTCTCACTAAGCCCCTGGGGAAGGTCAAGTTCCTAACCTTCCGTGAGAGTCTTGGTGTCGTGGAAAGACCCTATGATGTGGGTCTTGTTGGACGATGAGCTCTGGGAGCTCTGGGGGGCTTTGGGAATAGCTTCTCGGAGCTATAAGCACTCATAATGCTTCTGCCCCACCCTTGTGATTATTGAGCTGGTTCGCCACTCATTTATCTGTGCCCCGTATGCATCCTACCCATTGAGTTCAGGGCTCATGGGAAGTACCTCTCATTTGGCAAATGAGGTGTGGAAAAGCTAGAGACTATTAGCAAAGACTGATGGACGCATCAGAGATTGCCGTACTCTCTATCTAGGATGGCATGGTCCAACCACTTGATCTGGGATCAAGATTTGTGAGGTCTGGGACCTCTGGACTGATTATGTCAGTCGGGGGATGATGTCTTTGTAACTGACCCACTTCTGTTCTGAAATAAAGAAGCCAGCAAAGCAAGTTTCGACGGGATGACGCACGATGTTGATTGCACTAATAGATGGAGTTCTCCCTAGTTGAGAGGGAGTGTTAAATTTGGACAACTAGGTCCAAACTCCATGTTCTGATGCTCAGATTAAGAGGCTAATATTTTTGTTGGATTCCTCTTTCTGAGAGGTGTAAAATCCATATAAAAATAGTCTTAATCCGATGAGCAGAACTTATATTTGAATTTATTATTCTTAATAAATTATATGTGCAAGGTCAGCCAGTTTTGTCATG
>APFE031619775.1:83826-99605 GCA_000404065.3 Pinus taeda | reverse complement strand
CCCTCTCTGAGGGTTTTAACCACGTCAAAATACTGGTGTATTGATCTGTGATCTATTTGTGAGCGGTGTCCTTCTGGTGTTCTGTCTGAGGAACTTACCCTGTAAATTCCTACAAGAACATCTACAAAACTTTACAACTTTGTTTTGGGTTTACCAAAAACTCAAAGAGGAAATGATTCAATTTATGTAGTAGTTGACAGATTTTCAAAAATGGCACATTTTATTCCACATTATAAAACCAGTGATGCTACTCACATTGCTAATCTATTTTTTAAGGAAATTGTAAGATTACATGGGTTACCTAAGAGCATTTTTTAGACAGAGACACCAGATTTGTTGGATATTTCTGGAGGACATTGTGGAAGAAACTTGGAACTAAATTGAGTTTCAGTTCTACTTATCATCCCTAGACTGATGGACAGACTGAAGTTGTAAATAGAAGCTTAGGTAATATTTTGATAAGTCTTGCAAATGAACATCCAAAACAGTGGGATCAAGTATTGGCACAGGCAGAATATGCATAAAATGATTCTCCTAACAGGAGTACAGGGCAGAATCCATTCCATATAATTTATGGAATGCACCCAAGAGGAGTGTCTAAATTGAGAGACTTGGGAAAAGCCGAAAGGAGAAGTGCTAAAGGAGAAGATTTT
Source organism: Pinus taeda (assembly GCA_000404065.3). Classification (NCBI taxonomy): domain Eukaryota; kingdom Viridiplantae; phylum Streptophyta; class Pinopsida; order Pinales; family Pinaceae; genus Pinus; species Pinus taeda. The sequence goes on along the minus strand of APFE031619775.1, from coordinate 98,952 downwards.
GCTACAAAAGTTCAAGCAATACATGAACAAGTAAAACAGCAACTACAGGACAGTAACATAAAATACAAGGGCAGAGCAGATTTGAAGAAAAGAGAAGTTAATTTTGAGGTTGGAGATTTGGTTTTAGCACACCTGAGGAAGGAAAGATTTCCAAAAAGGGAGTATAATAAACTAAAGTTTAAGAAAATTGGACCATGTAGAGTTTTGAGAAAATTTTCTACAAATGCATATGAAATTGAATTACCCCCTGATATTGGAATATCTCCAATTTTTAATGTTGTTGACTTATATAGGTATGAAAAGGAACAGGCAGATAACACAACAGAAGATCAAGAAGAACAAGAGACTGATTGGGTAAAACAATTCCTTATAGCAAAGGAATTGAAACCAGAGAGGATTTTGGACAAGAAATTGTTGAAGAAGACAAGAGGACAAGAATATTTTCAGTATTTGGTCAAATGGAGAGATCAACCAAATGCTAAAGCTAATTGGATGACAGATTCCATGCTACAGAAGTTGGGCAATTCTGTAGAAAAGCTCATGGACAGGAGCCCATGAAGAATTTAAATCCTCAGGAGTCTGATGCAAGAGCATGAGGCTTGAAGGCAAAAGGCTTCGAACTTATTCCAAAAATACAAAAAAAGTTACAAGCAAAGGAGTGGGATCCTTCGCTGTCAATTTACAAGCTTCCTAGATAGGATTTGAGCTAGGATTTTGGGATTGAGTGGTTTTGTAATTAATTCATGCAGTTTTGATTCAGTTGAGAATCTCAAGGAGAATATCGACCAAATTAGATATTGTTTAAGATTAGGCAAATTCGATCGAGTGTTTAAGGATCTAATTGTTAGATGAAATGGTATTTATGTAAGTTCTGAATGATTGTAAAAGGATTTTGACTGATTCGGCTTGTTTTCGCCATATAAGATTTAGTTGCATAAATTATATCTCTGTGTATTTTTGTGTATAGTTGGTCAATCCCAGAGGTGTTGCATCCCTCTGTAGTATCTCTGTGTGCTATTGAACTTCCAGTTTGGCCTGAGAATTTAGAGTTCTGTGTAATCGCATCTAATTTCTTTTCGCCATGTATTAGCAACTACGGGGGTAGAAGTGTACGAATTCTTGATCCAGGACTGAAGTCCCGCACTCATTCCTAACTGTTGATTTCATTTTCAATATCTTACGTCACTGTCAACAGCGGGGGTTAGGCCTATTTTAATCCATGTGTTAATTGAAGTCCCGCGAGTCATAGATCTAATGGCCTCTGTCATCCAACGGATATCGGGTCATCAAGTGTTCGCATTTTAATTCCAAAACCGGGCCCCAAGTTCTATAGATCGAGGACTTATATCCCCTATCAGCTTGATAAGGGCAATAAGCGTCGCACAAAATTTCCGGGCAATATCGCTACTGACCATTGGATCAAGTTTGCCTTGATCAAACGATGGAGACTGGTCACTAAGTCGCACACAAAAGGGTTATCGCAATCACGGCTTCCTTTGCAATATGCGATAGAGACTCGGAACTGAATTGTGATCCAAGATTTGCAATGTGCGATGATTGTCAATTAATATCGCATCGCATGGTCCAAGAGTGAATAACACTAACTGGAGAAATTGTGATGTGCGATGTTTAAGGGACTTGTAAAGCACTTGTCATTATGACTAAATTAAGCAGTTCTGCTATTTTAGCAGAATAGATAACTTTGAAGGTAGATGACTGATACTCCACACGAAATCCAAGAAGAAATCCCACCCGAACTTGCAAAAATTGTTTCCGAATTTGAACGATTGTCCATTACACCTACACCCAGGCCACCAAGAGAACTTCCAAACAGGAAGTAGCGACTCAGAGGAAGTTGAAGAGAGAACTTCCAGAGGGAAGTAGAGACTCGGAGGAGTCGAAAGGAAGAGCAAAGAGATGGCCATGAATGGACTAAGGGATCAGGACAGGCTGGACGGGGCATCCAACTTTGTGGTCTGGAATGCCAGGATCCTGTCCATTCTAGATAGACATCGCATGAAGGCCTTTGCCATGAGAACAGTGGCTATCCCAGTTGACCCGGTTGATAATGAGAAGTACGAGGAGGCAATGGCCAAGGCGAAATTCATCATCCTTGATGGGGTCAAGGATCATGTCGTCCAACATATTGCGAAGAAGGATACAACAAAGGAAATGTGGGACACCTTGAAGACGTTGTACCAACATACTTCCGTGCAGAGGAAGATGTTACTTGAGAATCAACTGCAGTTAGACCAGATGTAGAAGGGGGAGCAGATAGATCACTTCCTCGGTAGATTGAAGGAGGTCCGAGACCAACTGACTTCCATAGAAGCCACGTCGGATCAGGAGTTGATGGTAAGGACCGCTCTAAACGTAGTCTCCGAGGAGTGGGAGACATTCGTCCAAAGCATTCTGGGAAGGGCAAATCTTCCAAATTGGGAAGAATTTTGGGCGGCTCTTTGCCAAGAAGACATCAGACGGCTGTCCAAGGTGGCAAGTAGCAGCAAAGGAGTCTAGATCAAGAAGGAAGAGGATGCATCTCTGGCATTTGCAGGGAAGCAAGAGAAGAGGAAGAAAAAGGACCTCTCCAAGGTTAAGTGCTTCAACTGTGGTGAACTGGGCCATTATGCGAACCAGTGTTCAAGGAAGAAGAACAAGGGAGCACCGCCTGATTCCAAGGCAGCGCCAGCGAAGGCAGAAAAGGAGGTAGAGGAGGATGACGATTGTGCCATGAGTGCTCATGTACCTCTAGAGAAGAGGTGGGGAGACATCGAGCTGTAGTCAGGAAGACTACAGAAGATGAGGGGCAGGATCCTTGAGGTAGCCAAACTCTTGGATTATACCTTACTATGGGAGCCCTGAAGAGAAAGTAGCAGGACTGGTGGATGTCGGTAGAAACGGATGCGGATGAAGCAGCAAAGAGTGCTAGAGTGCAGTAATCATGGGCAGCGCAGAGCTAGTAGGCTGCAGCAGTGCAAGATGCACAGAGGAGGTTGCAACAGTGCAGGATGGCACAGAGAGGTTTGCAACAGTGCAAGAGGCAAGCAGTTGTTGCAGCAGCGTAGAGGCAGTAGATACTAGAGGGAGCACTTGATAGCGGTAGAGAGAGCTTTAGCATCCGGAGTGTTTCTCGCCTAACATGGATGTCAGTAGTTGGGTGGATCAGTTACTTAATTCTCAGTAATTGAGTTGCAGTGCAGTAAGCAGTTGGCAGTAGCACGATACAGCATGATGAGAGGGGGTTGCAGTGCAAATGCAGTGTTGGGAGAAAGGACCAACAGCAGCACGGATGCAAAGGGAGTTGTCGTACGGATGCAATAGTGGCAGTGGCAGAGCCATGGCCAGCAGTACAAGATGCAACAGTGCACAGGATGTTGGGCGGGGAGGCCTAGAATCAGCACAGGTACCGGTGTCGTATAATCAGAGTGATGCTCAATGTGGAGTATTACTAGAGCACAGTCCTCGCTAAGAGGGAGTGTTGATATGGGGTAGCATCGGATGTGCTCTAGCCATGAAAATTGGTGGAGAGGCTTAAGCACATGAGATCTCCAACAACCAAAAATGGTTTGGGCAGATTCTACTCGGTTAAGGAGATATTAAAATAATTAATATTTTTAATGGAGTTCCTAAGTCTAAACTTAGGAAAAATAAAATATTAATGGGTATTAATATAACACTAGGTTAGAAGGTTCTAAATGACATGGATCAAGCCAAATATAATCTTAGGCGTTGATTAGAGATGTAATCTCGGCCGTTGAAGGACCAACAGGAAAAGTATAAGAGGAGGCTTGAGGGTCAGTTAGAGAATACACCAGAGTGATCAGTCATTCAATTTTCTAGAGCGGGGTTTGCTAAGAAAAGTTGAATCAATGATTAGCTCGCAGTGAGGAGCAGTGAGTACGAGACAGAGACGGAGAGATAGTGCCAAGAGACTAGCGAAGAAGCAAAGAGAGGCAGAAGCTGAGCCAGAGGGAACATGCGGAGCCAAGCAGAGTCAGCGCAGAGGCCAGAAGGGCCTGCATCATCCACATAGAGGGCCGCAGAGGCTGCCCAGTGCCTCAGAGGGCTGATGCAAAGGGTTTCAAGCTAACATTGAGGCCAGGTGGGCTGACGCTGAGCTTCAGAGTGTGCTGGAGAGGGTTTTGTGGGGCAGATTTTCTAAATATCTGCTTCCGCATAGAGAGGTATTACTGCCGGATTATTTTCTTTGTCAGGTGAGCCAGTTTGGCACCCGATTGTACTCAAGGAAAGACTGCATAATAAAATAACCCTCTAAATTCATCCATCGGTTTTCCAATGTTGGGTTTTTCCGGGGACGAGTTGTCCAAAAATAACGGTGTCACTTGTGTGTTTGCTATTTATTTCAGTTGTTGATCTGTAGATGGTTGACCATATTGTGTTTATTTCAATATTTATATGTTTAAATAACTTGTTCGTAATTAACAAGTAGGAGAGATAAACCAAAGAATACAGCTAAAATTGCTAACAAGTAATACTTAGAAATTTCAACACTTTGAAGAAACCATACCAGTTCCAAACCATTAGTAGTATCTCTATCATCAACACTGCCATCCCAATCGATGTATCCTCAAGTCCCAAGTTGTAGTGTAAGATCATGTCAAATCCTACTTCTATCTCCCTCTAAAGTCAATATTTCTAGCTTGACTCATGAGTCCTTCTTTCCCAAAGTATGAGATCTTCTTTAATCTGAGGCTTCTTTAAAATCAGGGATAATTCATCTAACTGAGGCAATCGTCTTAATATTATCCTCTCTCTTACCAAGAAAACCTTCTTGCTTCCAAGCTATCATTTGATGCATGCTAGATCTTTGAATTCTCAAATGCATACTTCAAACTGCTTTCTACAATCACGTTCTTCCATAATTTAGGAAAGTCTTCATGCTTTGATACGTTCTTCCAATTCTTTCATCTATTGTCAAGGCTTAGACAATTCTTATTATTGACTTGCAAACTTTATTAGGCGGCTATGAAAGAATAAATATAATTAAGCAAAGTACAAAGACAATAGCAACAATAGTAATCAAATAAAGGAGATTTAGAGTACTTATCTTTTGAGACAGGAATCAACTCCCTCTTGAGTCTTGACCTTGTACTTCTTGTAACCATCTTTTTTCTCACATCAACATGATGTCAATTCTGTCATTCTCAAGAGCTAGGTATTACTCTTTCAGTGGAAATGATTAGTCCTAGGGTTTTTGTTCTTAGGGTTTTCCTAGTTCAGACCTTTGCTAGGGTTTACAAACCCTAGATGCTTCAATATCCAAAGTCTTTAGGACCTGTCAACTTTCAAATTGCAAGTTCTACATGTATCCTAATGTGTTGGTTACAAACCCTGGCATTGCCATTGACATATCTTCTATTTATGAAATGGGGTTGAATGCCTAACCTTCAAAATATAAAGGAGAAGTATCTACTATATTGATTATGTCCTTGTCCTCAAGAGAGAGGATACAGATCCTCATATTGCTTTAGATATCAACAATATTTAAATGTAATTCCTTCATAGTAGATCTAGCAATGTGATTAACGAGGTCTTCTAAGAGCAAGCATCTAAGATGAACTTAGGAGACATTAGATGCAAGATATCTTTAACATAGATCTATACCTAATTCAAAATTTATACGTACCTCCTGAGAAACCTTACCTCTCTTCCTTGAATATGGTGCCAAATCACAATTTCTTCAGGTTGCTTGTAATGCTACTAGGATGCCATACGCTACTGAGATAAAGCACCTCAAGGACTTGCTTAACCACAGGAGAATATGCTTCAAGGAACTTTGTTTGTCACAAAGTAGTGCTTTAGGTTTCACTATCTTCCACAGAGATGTGTAGCCCTGGACTATCGCCTAGTCATTCTTCCATAAGCTTGGATCCCTTGAATACCATGTAATCTACATTCCACAAAAGAATTCAAATGTCATTCGAATTAATGATCTTGATCACAGAGAAAGGAAAGCTCGGACTCAATACTTCAATATGCCAATAAATTTGCATGTCAAGGAGTTCCACAACTAGGTTGATCCTCCAACGAAGTCTTCAAACGACCAACACCATTGTAATTCAGACTTCATTGCATGAACAAAGAAATGTGCCTCAATGACTCGCATATCACAAATTTCACGTAGAATGATTACATTGCATCTTGGTGATGTTATATAAGCTTGGATTTGGATGACATAGTCCATATGTCTTAGATCATGATACACTGAAGTGTTGACGATAATATCAATATCATTAGAACCAATTATCAGTTTCAGGAATTTGTTCTTGTTTCTATTGCACTTGAAAAATTGACACCCCTTTCCAAGGCCTGCTAGATTTTTTGGCAACAGACCCTAGTAAAAACTTACCCATCACTCAAAAAAAAATTTGACTTGACATGCTAAGGTTTTTCTATCTTATTTTATTAGAGGGTGGTATTCTTGACGAAGATCATAATATAGGAAATGATCTTGATGATATGTAGGTCTTTGTTGTAGCATAAATTTTTTGGAATGCAAGAGGCCATATAGGGCCTATTTATTCATGTATTTTCAGTTCAAATATGGATTTCACTCGGTGCTATTTTGGTTATGTGCACCCTTACATGCTATATAAATGAGAAATTTGACTTCTTTGTGTATAAATGGTTTGAATTCATATGGATGCACATGAACATATATGTTTTTCTTTAAAATTTGAATATTTTGTGTCTTTGGTTGACCAATTTTTTGGTCCAGTTCTTTTACCAGTTCTAACTGGTTCCTGGTTCAGGGGGTCTACCGGTTTGGTCAACGATTTGATTTTGATAACAGTGGTTAAAAGGGATCTAGTGTTGGATTGTTAGTACTCCAACAAAATCCACACAGATGATATCTTATTAAATTATTACTAAATTAAGGAATACCTTTCCATGATAATATTGCTACAAATAATAGAGCAGAATGACAACAAAGTGATTGGAACATACCAAAATAATAACATGCAAACATAAAAAGAAAGCATTAATATGCAACTAGAAATGTCGCAGACATCAATGAAGCAAGCCATTGATTAAAAATTGCACATGAAGGCATAAACATTAATGAAAACCGAAATGTTCCACCAATTTTTTCTTAGATACCTACTCTTAGGGATTAAGGTGTTTCGTAAATATTGTAAATATTATGGTGTAAGAGAAACATGACGAGTTATAGGTAAATATAAGTAGTTATCTGTTAGATGAGGATTACTAAGGAGAAGTGTTCCTAAGGCTTGGTGACTAGCCTAGGAAAACATGTCCTAACATGACCCCCTTGACTTAACTTTATGAGAAATGAAGTTAAAGTGATTTTATGAGACAAAGTCATAAAGTGACTTTTTGAGTTAATTAATGAAAAGGGGACTTAGGGGATAAAGTGACTTATGGGTCAATGAAACTAAATTCTCACCCTTGATCTCAATGGCTAAAATAGGTCTTTCTTCATTATGAGAGAACAAAAAGGAAACTCATGGAGGAAGCAGACACCATTTTCATGCATTCTTCATGTGATTTGGAGAAGAGGAGAAAAGGAGGCAGACAGAACCATCAGCAGGAGAAGGACAAAGTACAGCAGGAGGTCAGCAAAGAACAGCAGCAATAGGCATGAATTCCAAGTCACAAAACAGGCATGGAATTCGAGGAAAAGGGAAGTGAGATTTTTTAGGGCCTGGGCATGATTTTTGAGGCAGTTTGTGCTGCATTAATCGCTGCCAGAGAAGCACAAATTTTTAGGAAGGCACAAAATTCGAGGAAGTCTGACAAGGCATTTATTGCAGCCTGTCAGTGCTGCAGACCAGTGTGAAAATCGAGGGAGTGTAATTTTCAAGGGAGATTCTGCTGGGAAATTCATGCCGCTAGCATGAATTTCAAGGGTGCTGTCAGACATTAATTTCTGAGCATATCTCGACACAGAAATCAAGACAGTAAGGCACAGAATTCAAGGAGGCAGCAACAGAACGAAAAGCGAGGAAATCTGGTCACAATTTCCCATTAGATAAGTCTGCATTAATTGCTGTAATAATTTCTCTATTAGAAGTAAGAATCTCTCTCTCTCTCACTGGTTTTCCCTTTAGGGTTTTTCCAGGGTCATTAGACCAAAAATCTTGTGTCAAAAATTGTGTGATTGCTTGTATTATTCTCAGCAAAAGTGAAAAAATAGAGTAGGTTCATCTGTTTCAAAGTTAGGAAATATTCAATTTTATGACAGCAGCATTAAACATGTGGGTCATTAAACTTGATGTGATTTCACAAAACCTAAAACCAGTTTGGGTCTGAACCAATTTTCTACATAATCAGGCCTCCTGGAACATGAAACCAAACATCATTTCAATGTATTTATTTGTGGCTTACATTAATAAAACCATAGCTGCATGGACTTATTCAAGCCCTGTCAGTTTTGATGATGCCAATCCGCAGGGACATCTCGAGAGATCCCCATAATTTCAGAGAATGTTGGAGCCCTCTGAATAAGGAACCTTGTCCCAACTTTCAAATATATAAAAAATCGAAATATAAAAAAATATATTTGTTTTTAACTCAGCAACATCCATGAAACAATTGGTAATTACAGAATCTCCGCTTACAGAATGGTTCATTTGAATAATGTTCTACAAGACAAAAGGAAGTGGCAAACCTTCATATGGTCAGCATTAGCAGTCATCTGAACTCACAAATTGTTTATTGATGTCTGAAGTGTCAACATGACATACCATGAGACTCTAATTTGTAGATTACTTGTGTTTTAACGTTTGGGTGACTTTTTTCTTACCGGAAGTTAATGTCACAGCTGTCCAATGGCTAATATAGTATAAATGTAGCTGCAAATAATGGCAGACTCGTCTTTCTGATATTTCCAACTTACTAGTCTCAAAATAGCCAGGTATAACTATGTAAAATTTGATTTAGGATAAACCAAAGCATTTGCAAGCATTAAAAAGGAGAAAATATATTTACCAAGTTGCAGAACTTCAACTAGCGCATCACAATATTCCAACCATGCTGAAATATTGATCAAGCACCTCTAAAAATTACTCGTGCAATTCTTTTTTATGGTAATTATAGAACACAACTATCTGCTCAAAGTTTAAGGTTCATCGAGATCAATTTCTTCATCAATGACAAAACAGAGCAATCCATAATCCTGTATCTTGCAATCCAAACTCTTTATAGAGAGGAATTAAAATTGAGTTTCTCTGCTTTAAAACATTTTAGGCCATCACAAATACAATGTAGTATTGGGGTTCTCTTGAATGACCATGATACTAATGAATGTCACCCCCCAGTACCAGAGGTGCCCAAATTCAGCAAATGACATCCCCTATGAAGTCCTCCCCCATCCCCTACATACTGTGAACGATAAGGGACATTCCAAGTGAAGCTACCTAGCTTGGTTAGCACAGGGGGCATAACCCAAACCCTCAGGAATGCATACCCACGAGGTTAGCATGGGGGCATAACCCAAACGCTCAGGGATGCATACCCATGGAACAATGCAAATTTTGGGGTTCTCTTGAATGACCATGATACTAATGAATGTCACCCCCCACTACCAGAGGTGCCCAAATTCAGCAAATGACATGCCCTATGAAGTCCTCTCCCATCCCCTACATACTGTGAACGATAAGGGACATCCCAAGTGAAGCTACCAAGCTTGGTTAGCACACGGGACATAACCCAAACCCTCAGGGATGCAAACCCACGAGGTTAGCATGGGGGCATAACCCAAACCCTCAAGGATGCATACCCATGGACCAATGAGAATTTTATGAGTTAGAAATTAGACACAAAAGCTATTACTCGTAGCAAAAAATAAAAACATAAACTCTGATGCTATATTAGTTCATTATTTTTATACTTTTTAAGTTTTAGGCATTCCCAAATCAATGTTTTCTCAGGTTCTCAAGCCAATCCATATAAGTTGCAAGTGGATGTTGATTTTACTAAAAAGTTAAAACAACTCTTTCCTGGGCTGGAAATGATCAGAAACGGATTCCAAAGAATGACGAAAAAAGGAGATAATTAGGATATATTTCCTAAAAATCCCAAGCTGTTGGAACTTGAAGCTTTGGAAATGTGTCTAAATGGATAAACAACAGAGATAGAACGTCATGTTTTTGTCAAATAGGTTTAACTCAGGTGGTTGAGAGAAGAAACTGTTATCTTCCCCACCAGAGTTCATATCCTGCAGATGACATGTTCACTATTTGTGAGGCAATCGACATTGAGGCTCTTCAAAAGCTATGAGGAATACCTCTCGCTTATGGGCTGGAGGGTGGGGTGATAGATTGGATGTAAACAACAACAAAAAATTGTCATTTTTCTGGTAAGGATAAAGAAAAAAAAAATTATCGGTGGAGAGTTATGAACCCCATGTCCACATTATCTCAGTCCGAGTTCAATGTGGGGAGCTGTCAAATTCAGCCAAAGCATGCTCTGTTCTATGGCTCTATGCCCATCAAGGTATGAACCGGGATCATTTGTGTTAACACCCCATTTTAACCATTGACCACAGACCAACAGACCAGACATACGATGTCATCTGCTACCTGAGCACATTTCATAATCCTTTCTTGCTATTTATGGCCTAGGTCAAGGTTAAATTTGAGCTTCTTAGTGCAATGGGGGCACAATCAGCTTCCTTGACACTGGGAGATAATCAGAGAGATGTGGCAGAAGCAGGCTTTAAAAGATATTCTGAAGCAGCCAACATATGTGAGGCACTTACCAAACGGGTTCCATGTGGGTTGCAGGGAAGGCTAGGCTCTCAATAACTTTGGGAACTATCCCTTTGAAGAATTTCTTTTGCAACTTCTGTGAGAGAATTCATTTAAAGGAGCATGAAAAGTGTTGTACTTTTGACAGAAAATATCAGACGTGCAGTAGTTAATAACTTAATACCAATACAGGCATTCGAATACAAAAAAGTAAAATGGTTATGTAAGAACAAATATTAAGGATCTTTATCAAACTAAACTACACATAAAAGAAATACTACTGCTTCATTCAAGAACACTTTGGATGGACTTTCAGATACCTGTGTGCCAAATTAACAAGCTTTTCATTCACAAGACCATGGTAGACTCCAATGACCTCTGCCCCTTCCATACGTAGCAAATCACTTTGAATTCCAGTTATAGGATCTTTCATAACAATATATCCCACCTGAATATAAGAAAACAGAAAATAAATTTCACTCATTCTAGCAAAGATTGTATTTACTTTTGATAGGACAAAATCCTGTTTTTAATGAAATACATCCCTAGCTTTAAAATAGAAAGCAAAGCACAATATGAAAATTTACCCAAACAAATCATAGTTGATAATAATTATAGATTATAAAGAATCCAATTCACTCAAAATATATGATAGATGAAATAACTTGTATAGGCTAACAAATCCAATTTCATGATAAACTCTTTAAGGATAGACATAATGCCTATTAATGAAGATAGGTAAGTAGATGGATAATATCAATAGATACTATTAATGTCCACTAGTGTTTAAACGCAGTAAATGAGACTGACAGAGATATAACACAATCAAACAGCTATGTAGGCAAAGCGAGGCAAGGACCATGTGATTCTGTATGGTGATTTAGAAAATAAGTTACAGAAAAATAAACTGAAATGATAATAAGCAAGATCAGTCTAAATAAGACCAAACCTTGAAGAACTTACAAAATTCAGAAATAAAAAGGTTGTCTCAATTTCCCCAGAACGTGGCATCCTTTAGGAGATAAAAATCCATATTGCCAGTGTGAGTAAAGGAGTGGTAGTGTCAAATTGCTTGATGTCAGTGATCAAATGCAAGAATCAGCAGATAGATCACTCTTTTGCTGAACTGAATATCTGCAAAGTGAGGCTGAAATTGATGTTGAACTAAACCAAGATATAAAATAATTTTTCTCTTAATATTGAAAGACCACAGTAGAAGAAAAGAAACTAGTGATGCAGGAAGCCTAAATGGCTTCATGATACCTTGCAATAAGCTCAGGAGACAGTGGGAAAGCCCAAGTGGTCAGTTAGGGAGAGCAGAGTCACAGACCACCAGAGCGATTTGATAGCTATTTGGCTATGGTGAGTAGGATTGTGCAGACCGAGCCATCTAGCTACGACGAGGCTGCAGACCATCAGATCTGGAGGGAAGCCATGGTGGAAGACTATGCTTCCATCATGAAGAATGGTGTGTGGGAGATAGTGCTGAGACCTGAGGGGAAGTCAGTGGTGATTTCCAAGTGGCTCTAAAAGATCAAGCATGTTGTGGATGGCAGCATTGAGAAGTTCAAAGCTCAATTTGTGGCACAAGGGTTCTCATAGGGAGAGCGAATTGACTATGATGAGAGCAGTGATCTCCATTGCAGCAGAGATGGGTTGGAAGATCCACCAGATGGATGTGAAGACCGCTTTCTCAATGGGATTAAACAAGAGGAGGTATATATCAAGCAGCCATAGGGCTTCGAGGTTCATGGGAGAGATTTTCATGTACGCAGGTTGAAGAAGGCCTTGTATGGGCTCAAGTAGGCACCAAGAGCATTGTATTCGTGGATTGATTCCTACTTGCAGCACATGGGTTTCAAAAGGAGTGATCTGGATCTGAACCTATATTACATTGTGGTTGGCGAGAATCCACTCATTCTTGTACTACATGTAGATGATCTATTTATTACAAGAAAGGAGAAACTCATTGAGCACTACGAGAGAGACCTTGCTTTCATGTTTGAGATGACCGATATAGGGCCAATGAACTATTTTCTGGGGTTGGATATTTGGCAGGAGGATGGGCATATCTTCCAAGGATTGGGCAACTATGCATGGGGCATATTGAGGAGATTCCATACTGAGGATTGCAGGCCCTTAGCCACGCCTATGATTACCAACTAGAAGAAGCTGCATGCTTCTGATTCTGAGCTGGTAGATGCTACTTTATATCGACAGCGAATCAACTAGTTGATGAATTTGGTCAATACCAAACCAAATATGTTTTTCGCAGTCAATACATTGAGTTAGTTCATGGTGGAGCCAGTGTTAGAAAATGTAACTAGGTTCAGTCTTCATAATTGTATTTATATTTGTATTAATGTAAGTTTTATGAAAAAGAAAACAAAAGAGAAAAAGAAAATTTATTATTATTATTTTTCTAGATAACCATGTTTTTCATGCTTCTAGGGTTTCTTGAGTCAATAAAGAATTTTGTCATTAGTCAAAGTCCCTTTTGAGCATTTTGTAATCAAGAGAAAATATAATTTTTGAGTCTAGAAAGTCTATTTGACCCCAAGACCAAGTTGACCCTTCCAAAGACAAGTCAACCTAAGGAGGCCTAATTCGACCACATGAAGAGGCTATATATAGGAGAGCCTTCAACCTCACTTGGACACACTGACAAGTTCAATCTCCAAGCAAGAGAAGCTGAAAAAGTGCAAAGGTCAAGAAGAAGAAGTGCAAGGGCAGGCAAGAAGAAGATCTTTCTATTTTTGTCATCTCTCCTTCACACGTGCGAAGTTCTAGGGCACCTTTTCAACTTGTAGGACCAAAATTTTCTGAAATGCAGGGCCAAAGTTTTTGTGAAGTTGCAGGGCCGAAGTTGCAGTGAAGTTGGGCCAAAATTCTGAAGTTGGGCTAGTTTTGAAGCTATTGACCTTGTGCACTTTGACTTGTTTGAAGAAGTTTTCTTTGGAGGGCTGACTTGGTGCTTGAGGAGGTTTTATTCTTGGTCTTTGGGTCTTGAATGTCTCACTTTGAACTGATTCTATAAGAGAAGATTTTTTTTAGGTTTCCCCCTTAGAGGGGTTTTGCCCAAGCTTGGAGCCTATATCTTGTGTTCCTTTTTGTTCATGTGATCTTCATGTACTTTATGGTTTTGGTAATTGTTTGATGAAGAAGACATAACAAAATAATTAAAATCCAACAAATCTCACATGTAATTATCAAGTAAGAGGAATCAAACCCTCAGTTGTAATACCCTTGATTTCTCAACACCGAGGAGGGTGCAATGGGTGCTTGTGAAACATGTGTTGCGGTACCTGTAGGCTACAGTGGATTATACTTGAGTATACTTCAAACTTTGACCAACCGAGATCCTTCTTGAGTATGATTGTTTTGTTGTTCCGATTCCCTAGTTTCTTGCACGTGTGGAGAATATTACTAAGTGATATATGTCCCTCTTCTCCTCCGCTTGAGTATCTTTATTTCACACTGGAAAAGGCCTTGTAGGCCTATTTTTAGCCCAAACGAAGGTAGGTGTGTGTCTATGGGTTGTTATTGTCCTAGCCACAGGGACAACCCTCAGATTTCCCCGCACATGTGACTGTAGCAACCCTTGGAACAAACTCTAGACTTCGATGGTGTACCCTTTCTCTTCGTTACCTTTTGGAGACCCTCTTACCTTGTCTTCCTTCCTTTTCCTTCGCACATTTCAGAGCTCTTGAATGTGTTCTATTTGGAATGGACAGCCTCTATAAATATAGGACTATCCCTCCATTTAAGCCGACTTGTAGGCCGACTTGACTGGCTGCTTTTAGGTCAACTTGTCATCTTAATTGTAGGCCGACTTTGAGGGCAATTTGGTGGCTGATTTGTTGAGTAGACTTCGGATAGTTTCCATGATGTTGTAGCATGCTTGAACGAGCTTCTTGAAGGTGCCATTGCATAGGAGTAGACTTGACTTTGCTTGGAGGTTTTCCCTTTGGCTTTAATATATATTTATACATGGTGTAACATGCTTTCAAGGCCTTCAATATTTACTCTTGACTATTCTGACTCACCTATAGCACTTTGACATGTGCTAGACCTACTTCAATGAGCAAGAAACTCATTAGATATCATTTTGGGATTCAACTGTGTTAAGTAAGTCATTCACGTATGACCATTTCCATGAGAGGTAGTTGTAACTGACTAATTTCTCATGACTTTTGAATAGTCCACTTAGCACTCATTGCATCGGGTGATGCTTGTTGACTGCTGGAGTAACACCTGACGATTATGTGACAACTCCATGCCCAAGGATGATCCAGAGGACACTTGTACCATCAGATGTCATCAGTCAACAGAGTTTTTTAACTCTCCTTCTATCTTCTCATCATATTTCTTCTTTGTACCCAGATTCCACACC
>APFE031619775.1:35144-80533 GCA_000404065.3 Pinus taeda | reverse complement strand
ATGAGTGCTAAGTGGACTATTCAAAAATCATGAGAAATTAGTCAGTTACGACTACCTCTCATGGAAATGGTCATATGTGAATGACTTACTTAACGCAGTTGAATCCCAAAATGGTAGCTAATATATGCACTGCGTAAACCCCCTAATACTTAAATTCAAAGAGAGTGAAGGGATCTCTTCTTGAATGGTTCATGAGGCTATGTGATTCATTTCACTAATTTCAATCCCACTTCTTCACCCCTGTGAGCATCACCCAATGCAACGACTGCTAAGTGGACTATTCAAAAATCATGAGAAATTAATTAGTTATGACTACCTCTCATGGAAATGGTCATACATGAATGACTTACTTAATGCAGTTGAATCCCAAAATGATATCTAATATAATGCATTGCATAAACCCCCTAATACTTAAGAAACTCATTGTCATAGATGATAAAAAATAATATTTCTTTTCTTGAATAAGTACAAATATCAAAAGTACATTTATAAATATCGAACCTAGTTACACTTCCTTCAACATATAGAACAACCCGAAGGCTTTGAAACACATGAGAAGAGAACTCATTTATGTAGGTTAAAGAAAGCCTTGTATGGGATCAAGCAAGCACCCAAAGCATGGTTGTCGGATTGATAGTTATTTGCAGTAGTTGGGATTTATCAAGAGTGATGTTGATCCCAATCTTTACTATCTAATGGTGGAGAATGAGCCACTTATTATGGTATTGTATGTGGATAACTTGTTTCTCACAGGGTCATCTAGGCTCGCAAAGGACTACGAGAAGAATCTTGAAGCAGAATTCAACAGGAAGGATATGGGGTTGATGCATTATTTTCTAGGGTTGGAAGTGTGGCAAAAGGATGGGGAGATCTTCCTTGGACAAGGAAGATATGCTACAAAGATTTTGAAGAGATCCGGAATGCAAGATTGTTGGCCCATGGCTACACCCATGATTACCAACTGGAAGAAAATAGATGCATCAAGAGACAAGGAGGTGGACCCCACCCTGTACAAATAACTCATTGGGTCGCTCATGTATCTACTCAACACTAGGCTAGAGATTTGCTTTGCTGTCAACACCCTTAGTCAATCCATGGTGGAACCGAAAAGGGTGCATTGGGTAGCAGCTAGGCACATTCTTAGCTATGTGCGTGGAACAATTGGATATGGGTTGAAATACACCCGAGATGATAACTTCAGATTGAATGGATTCACAGATGCAAATTGGGCAGGTAGTTCAGTAGACCAGAAACGTACCTCCGAGTATTGCTTCAATGTTGGATCAGGAATGATCTCTTAGTGCAGCGACAAGTAGAAGTCGGTAGCTCTAAGCTTAGCACACGCAAAATATATGGCAGCTAGCACAGCGACGTGCGAAGCTATAAGGCTTAGAAAATTGCTGGTGAGTTTGTTCAGGAAAAGGATGGAGGCAACCAGTATTTTCTGCGATAATCAGAGTTGTATTAAACTCTCTGAAAATCTAGTATTTCATGATCAGTCGAAACACATTGACATCAGATGTCACTTTATCAGACAATGTGTTCAATGTGGGGCAATATAGTTGCAGTATGTCTCCACAGGAAATCAGGTAGCAGACGTACTCACAAAATCTCTAGGAAGAGCTAAGTTCATCCAGTTCAAGGAGCAGATGGGTATGGTAGAGAATCTGTTTCAGTAATAGAAACATATGGTTTCTCAGTTGCAGTGACAGAAAGTTGCAATACAGATGTAGTGTTGGCATTGGCAGGGTCAGCAACAGTACGGATGCAACATTTGCGCAGTAGTTGCTAGGCTGATCCGAATGGAAAATGGCATCAACCCATGGTACTCATCCACCCATATTATTCATCGACCCATGGAATTTACCCATGGTATTGTAAATGGCATCTGCCCGTGGTATTGTAAAATCCACCCATGAATTGACCCGTGGATTGTAACTGAAAAATACTATAAGTAAACAAAAGTCACATTTTGAAAAGGACAGATTGTTCGCCACAATGTAGCCTTTACAGTTCAAGGCATGTAGCCACCACATCTCTTCTCAGAGATAAGCTAACCATCGCCCTAGCTGGTTTATTCCCACTTCTGTTTGTAAGCATATTTCAATATTTTACAATCATGAAATGAAGTATTATTTCCGCTGCATATCTGTGGTTATGTTTATCTCTGTAATTTGTTGCATTCATGTTTAAATCTAGATCAGTGGGCTTTAATAAAAAGTTTCTTTGTGATTTTGTTTATTGGGCATCCTCCTCTATTGTTCTTCTGGCAATGCAAGTTTTCAGATCTTGGGGGTCTCTACCCCAAGATCCATTTCAATCCTTCAGATCTTGAGGGTCTCTGCCCCCAAGATCTATTTCAATCTTTTAAATTTTGGGGGCCTCCTCCCAAGATCCGAATCATAGGCAGTGATGTCAGACATCAACAACACAGAGGGAGATGTTACAAAACAGGGTGATGCTTTAGCAGGGTGCATTGCTAGAGCAAATTCCTCGCTAAGAGGGAGTGTTGATTTCTGGTAGCATCGGATGTGCTCTAAGTCTCAAAATTTGCAGGGAGGCTTGGACACATGTATTCCACAATACCCAGAAATCGTTTTGGAAAATTCCACCCGGAGACAGTTTTATGAAAATAATTAATTGCTTTTAATGGAAACCTAAGTCTAAACTTAGGAAATTAAAACAATTAAAGGGTATTAATCTAACTGTGGACGAAACTTCTAGAAGAAGACGATGATCGAGTCCAAATGATCTGAGCCATTGATTAGAATCTAATCTGGGATCTCAACTAGAGGATTGTAAGACGAACTTCAATGGGCATTTTGAAGATACACCGGGCAGATACTCAGTTACCCGAGTTAAATCGATTTTCTCACTGGTCGAAGTTCAGCAAGAGGAAATCGATTCAGAGGGAGAGTTGCCAATGAGGAGGAGAGAGAGGGTCTCAACATCAATTGGGAGTGCAAGAGTAGAAGACACAGAGCAAAGAAGGGAAACGCAGGGGCTGTGACGCAGAGGGGCAACGCAGAGGCTAACATTGGGACTGCGCAGTCCTCACGCAGAAGCTGACGCAATGAGACGCAGAGGGGATAGCAGGTCCTGTCCTTAATCAGAATTTCGCGGGGAAGTGTGAGAGAATTGTCAGTAAATTTCTCATAGAGATTCATCTTCTATTCTGCTGGTTGTATCTTGTACATGAGATTTTTTGTTGAAGATTAGTAAAGAAACCCTCAACTGCTGCACCGGTTTTCCCGCATTGGGTTTTTCCAAGGACAATAGTCCAAAAACAACTGTCATTGTGATTATACCTGCGCTAGTATTTTTTCTTGCATTTACTTTCCACAGTATTTTAATTGTGAAGGTTGCAGTGAAATTTATTTTGATACTTTCTGTAGAAACACTGTGAATAACTTATTTCTGAATTAATAAATAGGAGAAATAATACCAATCACTGCAGTTGGATTTCTATCTAGAAATTTTAACAGTATGGGGAGTTTAAGTATGGGGGATTACGCAGTGCATTATATTTGACGCAGTGGGGGATTACGCTCGTGCAGTATGGGGAGTGGCGAGTATGGTGAGTGGTGAGTCTATGGACAGAGTATGGCTGAGTCACTCGTTTCGTAGCAGACATGGCCCACTCATAGAGTACTCGCCGAGTCATGCTACACTGTGACAAATACATGAAACACTATCACCATGCACGAGCAAGGAAGAAAGATATGACATTATCAAGCCTCACCATCATAATCGTCAATAAAGCATCACGTGTACAACATCATCATCATTGTGCCAAATCCAATGAACCATGCTAACGTCGTCATGAAATCATGAAGAATAAGCTTATCCACTATGCAACGATGATCATGAAGCAAGAAGACCTTTGACATATGTGCTCTAGAAGACCACAATCTGAAGTGCTCACGATCAAATGTAAATTTGAACATCACACCACTAGGAGAATGGCGCCCATGCTAAAATCTCTAGCATGTGATTCTCATCACATGGTAACCTCTCAAAAAGTATCAGGGGTAACAGTTGGATATTTTTCCCAAGTCAAAGCAAGCAACGATGTGAGAATAGATGAAAAAACAGTTATGAATGAAGTCGATGGTTGCTGGTTTGAAGTTGAAAAATGAGTTATTTACAAGCAGAAAAAGTGCAAAATAAAAATGCAATCTTTTCGGCTGAAAAATAATCCAAGCCAAAAAATCATGATTTCCTGATTTTTTTTCACAATAAAATTGCGATGTTTGCTACATTGTTATGTATGGTGGAGATCATACTCACTCCAATACTGTGGTAGATAAACTTGAAGGGGAATAAGAAGTCACTTTAAGGTTTGTTGATCTACTGCATGATGATTTTATTGAAAAGCATCAAAATTATTGTATTTTACTATTTACAATTGCAAGATAACATATAACTGCTTTCTCTTTAGAATGTTGTATAGTAATAACAGTTGTAGCTTACGGCCAAGCAGTAACAAGGATAAATTAGCAGGTTGATAACTATGATGTGTCAATGTTGTATCGATGAAATTGTCATTGATTTCAATGTGTCATTTGATAGCTTTCCTTTCAAGGGCCTTTCTGTACCCACATTGAGATTTGTGCAGCTACATTTTAACATGTGAAGCAATGATGTAAAAGAAGCGATACAATACTCCTAGAAAAAGCTTGAAAAGAGATTCGCAAGCAGAATAGTAAACATCTTAAAAAAATATTCAGCTTCTAACCATTATGTCACGGGATAGCTGCATCAATTCTCTCCCCAACGTATCTAGTTTAGCCCATATGATGCAATTTCTGCATTGAGTCCTATTGATCTGAAAAATGAAATTGCCAACAAATAAACAGCATTATGAATTGTCCGGAAGACATTGTAAAAAGAGTATATGGAAGATACAATGTATTAGAACATAAATAAATGAAATAAAGACCCCAATTTAGGTATAAGACTAAAGGCACCTACAACTGAAAGTAATTCTTCTGCAAGCCCCTGTTGAAAATGAGGGGGACCAACTTTCACATCAACAATAACCTGCTTGACTGATTCTGAAACAAACTACAGCAATGAAACGATTCTGGAATTAAAATCCTGATATTGTAAATTCAACAGCATATGAAATAAAAGGTAATATAATACCTGCAACGCATCATCAAGTGTAGGCACTTCTTGATGTTGAAATTCTTTTGCAAACCCAAAGCCTGCATCCAATCCTTTAATCTGCAGTCAACCTAGAATCAAGTTCTTTAGAGATATTATGACATCACTAATGCAGTGCAACCAAGTTATAAACATAATATAGAAAGGCAATTAGAATCACTATCTTTTATAATCAACCAATGTCAGTGATCTGGGAAAATGGTTCACATAAGCCTTCCCATTTACTACAGCAACAGGTTTAAAATAATAATCAGATAAAAAGGCCACTTAATCTCTGCTTAGGTTTGAGTTGTGGGTTAACGAGTCTATTTAAACCATTCACTCTAGTTCCTGTCACCATTACGACTTGTCCCACCTCATTCATTGAGCTGATCTGGCCATGAGAGGCCAGCCAGCTTTTCCATAATGCCTGCAGGGGATTTAATTGGTTACTGTGGGGCCATATTTGCATCTGCTGATCTGCATTCTGTTTTTCTTTTTTTGAATGACTGCCACATATCATTGTCAAACTCCGCTCATAACTAATTTCCAAGGCTTTATGCCCACCATGATTTGAACCTAAGTACTTCATGTTGATTTGGGGTAGCATCAGATGTGCTCTAGCCATGAAAATTGATGATGAGGCTAAAGCACATGAGATCTCCAAGACCCAGAAATCGTTCTGGAAATTCCATCCGGATGAGGAGTTACTAAAATAATTAATATTTTTAATGAGGTCCTAAGTCTAAACTTAGGAAAATAAAAATATTAATGGGTATTAATAAAGATAAAGATGAGAAGCTTCTAAGAGACGAAGATCAAGTCTATTTTAATCTTAGCCGTTGATTAGGGACTTAATCTCAGCCATTGATTCATCAACAAGAAAAGTATAAGAGGAGGCTTAAGGGTCAGTTGGAGATACACCAGGGAATACCAGTCAGTTCAATTTCTGGAGCGGGGTTTGTTGAGAAATTCAAACTAGAGTTCTGGACCGTAGTGAGAGGCAGCGAATACATAACAGAGAGGCAGCGATAGTGTCGAAGGACCAGCACAGAGATCAGAGATGCAGACGCAGAGGCAATTGGATTGCGCAGTCACTGGAGGGCCTGCATGGGTGACACAGAGAGGCCAAGTGTTGACGCAGTGAGGCAGAGTGCTAACGCAGAGGGTCTGGGAGTTGCGCAGAGGCTAGCTGGACTGATGCTAAGTCTAGGGGAAGCGCCGGAGGTTTTTAGGATATTACTGCCGTGAGGTTATCTCTGTTGGGTGAGCCAGTTTGGCACCCTAGTTGTACTCAAAGAAAAGTTGATAAATAAAATCCTCTTCTGTTGCACCGGTTTTCCTGCATTGGGTTTTTCGAGGGACAACTGTCCAAAAATAAGTAATAACTGCGTTGATGTGTTTGATTATTGTGCATGTATTTGTTTCTGTATAATGGTGTGATATCTGCAATAGAATTTATTTTAATATTTACTGAAGAATTTCATAAATAACTTAATGGAAAATAAGTAGGTAAATTAAATCAGTTGTTGCAGTAATAGAATTTTCACATGGTATCAAAGCAAAGAATCAGAGACAAGAAGGGAAAATCAATTATGGGTCAAGATCATGATGCAGAGGCATCTACGTCAGGTGACTCGTGCAGATTTTCAAAAAATTGCACAAGAGATAGAAATTTTGATTTCTCTATGCTAGTGATGCAGGAGCATTCAACCCAAGAGAAAATCATTGTATTTTAGTAGACATAGGGGGTCATGTGTTTTAGAGAAATTAGTGTCCTAAGTGATGAATTAATGTAATATTTAGGCTTTTGAGTACATAGAATAGGAATTAATTAGATAATGTGAGATGTTTTGTAAATACTCTCAATAAATGAGAACATGAGTGGTTAATAAAGACAAAGAGTTAAAAGTCAATTATAACTCTTTAAGCAGTTCCATGATTCGAGGAACTAGAGAGAGAGTTCTTAGGAATTAAATGAGATTAGAAGTGGACATAGAGGATAGAGGACATCTAGGAGTCAGTTCAGTAGATTTAGGATTAGAAACAGAATTAGTTGAAAGAGCCTTTCTGGTATAAATGTAAGACTACGGGTAGAGTAGAGGAAGGAGGCCACTGATAACGAAAATCAGGCCTGTGAGAGACAGAGAGTTTCAGACTTGTAATCAGTTATTCATATTTATATATACAAAGGTTAATTTGGGAACTGTGTAATGTGAAATAAGTATGTAATGATTGATTCATGCGTCAATTCGTAGGCTCTGTAACAGAAGGTTGCAAGCAGAGTTCTGTAGATACGCAGAGGAGATAATGATTCAGAGGAATCATAACGGATCTTTGAATCCAACTGAAGGATCAGAGTAAGCTCTGGGGAGATAGCGAAGGAGAATTCGCAAAAGGCAAGCTCAGGAGGAAGAGTGCGCAGTGGAAGAGGGAAAGAATGAAAGCTGTGAAGGAAACCGAAACCATAGAGAAAACCTTGAGCAAATGGCGTTAAAACACAAGTAAAAAGAAGAGCGAAGAAGTTAAGTATTGTTGTACAGCAGCTGTTGGATCTTTAGGATCAACGGCCAGGATTAACATCGCATCGGTGAACTTTAAAAAAGGAAGGCAGGTTTATAACCTTAAGTGGTATTTCGGTCGGCAAAGAAGTGGTAAATGGTATTGAAGGTTAACCTTCCGATTCCATTTATAACGCGACACGTAGCAAAGAAGTGGAGAGAGGAAACCGCTTTATCGGGCAGTTAAACCCCATGCCTATTGTCTATCCAAATTCATGGTAGACCATTGGATCTACTAAGTGTAGATCGACGGCAAAGGACTGTTGGCGACTTTGCATCGGGAAAGGATATCGACCGTTGGATCGAGAACCAATCAACAGTCGCGATCTGATCGCAATCGCATTAGACAAAGGTCAAAGGCTAGTGGACTGTGAAATGTCAATGCACTGATAGCGATAAAGTGTTGATCGACGATCGAAGGGGAGATCGGCGGAGTGCTGCGGAAAGGTCTGAAGGAGCGGACCCGATGAACTATGGAAACGGACGTATAAAGTTTGAAGTCCGATATCGGGTTATCACATATCGGGTACGATAAAGAATGTATTAATATGACCGCGGAGAAGCCGATATCCGATTGCGATAAAGGTGAAACCTCGAGAGACGTGCAGAAGCCGTATAAAGAAAAAAGGTATGGTTTGCACATATTTCCATTGTAAATGGTTATAAAGGGTTAAGCGCGCATATGTGAGGCTTTATAAATAAATCAACTTTATTAAAGGATGGAAGGCTTTATGTATTAAAATATATGTAACCAATGTTAAGAGGGGAAGGTTATACATATATATGCGGTTAAAGCATTTTATAAAGGTTGTGAAGAGGTTTTAAGTCCCGATAGGAAGGATTAATGAAAGGCTTTAATAAAGTCTTATATGAAGGCTCAAGGGTTGATTAAAGTCCCGATAAGTATATATGGGATAGGGGTTAGCCTATGTTGGGTTTTTATAAATCATTCCACATGGGAATTTGATTAATAGGGCCTTAACCATTGGAGGTTGAAGATTTTGACTCCTTAAAGAGTTAAATACTTGGGACAAGTGTGAGTATGCATTTTACATGCGTACTGTGGGTGTAAGCAGGGTAACCTTGCGTCAGCTGGTTTCCGGATTGGAAGAAGAAGTTGCTTGTGTAACAAGCTCTGCATCATTAGAGGTATGGTATATAGACAGTGGAGCCTCCTGGCATATGACAGGAATCCGAGAATGTTTCTCAGATTATCAAGAGGAAAGAATGAATTTTCAGATCACCATGGGGAATAAGGTAAAGTGTACTCCAATAGGGAAGGGTACAATAGTTTTTCAAACAGAAATGGGAGAGCGGTTCTGAGCTACCAATGTGCTGCATGTGCCAGGACTGGGGATGAACTTACTTTCTGTCTCACAACTTCAAAGCAAGGGCTATGATGTTTTCTTCATTAAGGAGAAAGTATACGTCAAACGCCAGAGTTGGAAAAAGAAAGTGCATATCGGAATCACAAGTAACAGGTTGTACAGTTTACAGTTAGAATGACCAATGGCACTAATAGGCAATAATGGAGACAAGGATTTGAATGAACTATGGCACAGAAGAATGGGACATTTGCACCATGGGGCTCTGAGAATTCTTAGGAAAACTATAACAGGAGTTCCAGATCTTAGTACAGAACGAGATGATGTATGCAGGGGATGTTCTCTGGGCAAGTATGCCAAAGCAGCATTTCCTAGAAGTAAAAACAGCGCCAAGAGTGTACTAGGATTGATACGCTCAGATATCTGCGAACCAATGTCCACTAAAGCTCTTGGTGGTGCCAAATACTTCGTCACCTTCATCGATGACCAGTCCAGGAAAACTTAGATTTATTTTCTGAAAACCAAGGACGAGATTTTCCGTCGATTCGAAGAGTTCAAGGCTCTGGTGGAGAATTTGATAAGAAAGAAAATAAAAGTTTTGTGCTCAAACAATGGTGGAGAATATGTCGATAAGGACTTCACCAATTTTTGTGCTAGGGAGGGCATCAGAAGGGAGTGGACAACTCCTTACAATCTGGAGCATAATGGAGTAGCAGAAAGGAAGAACAGGACTATCTTGGAAGCAGCTAGGGCCATGATGTATGATCAGGATATGCCAAGATTCTTGTGGGCAGAAGCATGCAACACGGCAATCTATCTCCAGAATAGTACTCCTCATAGGGCATTGGGCAAGATTACTCTAGAGAAAGTCTTCACTAGGAAGACACCTGAAGTCAGTCATTCCAGGATATTTGGGAGTTTAGCATATTGTCGTATATCCGAGGAAAAGAGGAAAAAGTTAGATCAAACTACAAAGAAAGGATATCTAGTGGGATATAGCGAGAAAGCTAAGGCATATAGAATCTATCTTTCAGAGAGCAGGAAGGTAGTAGTTTGATGAGATGTGAAGTTCATGGAAGATAGGGCTTTTAGAAAATCTCGTGAAATGCCTTCTGAGGAGCAGTCAAAAAATGAGTCGTTGATCAAACCACTTCAACCAGCAGAAGTGATTCAAATGGATCCTAAAAACCTCTAAGTTTTCACATAGTTAAAAACTATTGCATAAATAAAACCTTTAAAAAAGACAGATTACTATCGGGAGCGAAAAACATGAAGAAAACAGTGAATAAGGCCTATCGGAGGCTTAAAACAACATTGCACAGGAGCCGTCGGATTTCGCCGATCAACGGTCCAGATCCAATCGACATATGGCAGTCGGCGATGGCAGGCAGAGGCTATTCGAGGCGACCATATAAATGTTGCGATAGCGATTAGCGAAGTCATCAAGGACCGTCGATCAAGCGCACAGATCGACGACCCAGGTTAACTCGCGATATCACAATAGGCAATTACAGAGGAGCGCTTACAAACAGCCCGGGGGTCTATGCGATATGCGATTGCGATCAATCACATCGCAATATCGCATTGGAGCTATGCAAAGGAGTGAGGCCAATAACAATTGTCACTACGATAGCCGGACCCGATAAAATTATGAACGATATTTGATATATTTTGAGATCCGAAAAACATGGTTTTCCTTTGTATTTCGCGTTTTCATTAAATAAACGAAATACAAAGGATAAAGCGCTGATGCAATGAAACCGGACCCGAAAGGGTTTATTAATGTTGTTGTATATTATTTCAAGTCCGATATGAGCCATTTTGCAGGATTTTCATGTTTTAATGTATTTTTCAAATACAAAGGGAAATCACAAAACAAGCGGGATTTCGGGCGAGCCGTAGGTGGTAAGTGGTTTTAGCCAGGCTCCGCCTGAGCCCATACACTGGCTGCCATGTGGCTAGGCGCCGGAGAGAGAAAACCACCGTTTTCAGGCAGTTAACTCCCATTCGCATGGGCCGCCTGAAATGAACCTCAGCCGTTGGATCAAGATCTCTCAGATCAACGGTGGAGATGCGATAAGCGATATAAGGGCAGACCCAATAGGAGTATAGAGAGGAATCTATAATATTTCAAATCTGATAAACGGCAGATTGGCGGATTTTCACAGTTTTACGTGTATATCTCTGTGTAAACAGAGAACGACCATTTTTGGGATTTCAAAGGCATCGATGGTCTATTCCATTACAGAACAAGTGGCCACCATCCCTGAAGGCGTTTAGCAATGATTGCTAACGTTGAGAGGGGGATTCAAGCAAACAGAGGTCGGGAGCCAGAGAGCCCAAGAAGGGGAAACGAACAAACAACGTTGATTGGCTTTAAAGCCACAGAAGACAGAAAACAGAGAGTCGAGACAAGCAGTGCTAAGACAGAGAGCAAACAGAGATAGAGAGTCAGTGAGGAGAGTCTATGTACTCAAAAAGACTTGGGGGATCCAAGTAAAGCCTTGTTGTTTTGTATCTGTTGTGTGAGACTCAAATGGAGCTCACTTTTGTAAAGCTCTGTTTTCAAATACATAATAAAGAGGTCACCACTGAAGGCTGGACCAGGAGACGTAGCCTAGAGTGTTGGGTGAACTCCTTGATTATCTTGTTGTGTTATGTGTGTCTATTATGTTTATTTAACTGCTTCATTATCTATGTTATTCGCAATCTTATCGATCCATTGCACTAAGTAATATAGGCAAATCCATGCACATGAGTCTGTAATACCTTAATAATTGTCTAAGATCTCATCATCAGATCAAGTGGTATCAGAGCTCTAGGTTTGCTAAGGTTAGACAAGCTTGTGCTAGATTGTTGAATGCTATCTAGGTCAAAGCTCAAATTAGGAGAAGGAGAACTGGTTGAGGCTAACCCAGAAATTAGAAGTCTATCCTCAGAGGAAAATGGTAGAAGAGATTCCCTTGGAATCAAACTCTCAGTTCATGGACAATTTCATGACGATGAGAGCCATGGTAGAAGAGATGTATCGAGAATTTAAGAAAGGTCGAGGTGAAAGTACTTCAACGTCCAAACAAGACAAAGGAACAGAGGAACCTCCTCTAGATGGCCATTCAGAAGGCAAAGGGAAAAGGGAAGAGCCTCCTCTATCAACACCTCTTTCTAGCCCTGAAAATAAAAAGAAGAAAACATCTTTGATTAAATTAGATGTAAAATTTGATTTGCCAATATATGATGGAGAATTAAATGCAGAAAAGCTAGATAACTGGATTAGACAGATTGATGTATATTGCAGGGTGCAAAACATTGATTCAGAAAGGAGAAAGATTCAACTAGCCAGCCTTCGCCTTGGAGGAACTACCCTACTGTGGTGGGAAGGCAAGGACACAAGCTGATTTAAAGAAGCATGGTAAAATTCTTTCTACCTAGAGTGAATTTGTTTCTGCCATTAAAAAACAATTATATCCACTAGCTTATATGCAGCAAGCAATGATGAGTTGGCAAACTCTTCGCCAATTAAGAGGGCAAAGTGTACAAAGCTATACCCAAGAATTTAGAAAAAGAGCTTTAATTCTAGAAATTTCTCTAGACTCACCTGAAACTTTATTGAAGTATATAGGTGGTCTACATAGCTATTTGAGGCACACCATTCTCATGTTTAACCCTACTAGCACAGATGAGGTATCAGTTCAGGCTACACATCTAGAGGTTAGAGGCAAAAATGTGAACCCAGAGATTGGGGGATCATCAAAACCCACTGCAAGTAAGAACAAGGAAAAGAAGAAGCAAAAATGGAAGGAGAGGAAGACAAACACTATACAGAAAGAAAAACCTTCATGCACTCACTGCAAGAAGGATGAACATGATGATACACATTGTTGGTCTTTGCATCCAGAGCTGAAACCCAACAAGTTTGATAACAAGAAGAAGAAGACTACTATTGCTATTCAGAAAGATTTGGGGTCAGACGCAGGTAATGAAACAAAAGTCACAGCCACAAGTATAAAAGGTAAAAATTCTGAAGCATCTACTAGTAATTCTGCACAATCTATTGATAATGAAGAAAATGAGAGGAAAAGACATGAGCTTTTTTATATTAGAGTTATTCCTAAGCATCAAAAGATTGATACTTTATTTGATAGTGGATCACATGTAAACTTGATTTCTGAAGCAATTGTAAAGAAGTTGGGACTACTAACCACACTTCATAAGAAGCCATATCCATTAGGTTGGGTATGTGATAAAGCAAAGCTACAAGTGAGACAATGTAAACTTAGGTTTGCTTTTGGGTCAACATTCGTAGATGAGGTTGAGTTAGATATAATTCCCTTGGATATATGTGGTATTGTTTTAAGAAGACCTTACTTGTATGATAGAAAAGCCATTTTCTATAGAGCTAAAAATAAGTATCAACTCACAAAAGATGGAATAGAATACGTTGTAAGAGTTCATCAGCTCAAAAATAACTACACTCTCATAAACTTAGGGTAGATGAAAAGAATTGTAAATTCATGCAAGCAATTTTTACTAATGGTTGTAAAGTAAAAGAACCCTAATAAAACTAATGTATTTGAAGGCTGTGATGCTAAACAGAAAGCTGATTTAGATAAAGTTGTTTCAGAATATGATATCCTATTTCAAGAACCTAAAAGTTTGCCACCCAAAAGGGAAATAGTACATGATATTCATTTGCAGCAAGATGCTCCATTTTAGATAGAAGAGGAATGACCTGTTGTAGAGTTTTGTGAACCCAACGTTTCACAAAACTCTACAACAAGTCATTCCTCCTCTATCTAAAACTATCCTCACCTGTATGGATTCATTATTTAACAAGATGCTCCATTGCCTAACATCGAAATGTACAGGTTATCTACTTTAGAGGATGCAAAGATCAAGAAGCAAGTACAGGAGCTGCTCGAGAAAGGGTTCATAAGACCAAGCACATCACCATGCGGATCTCCAATCGTGTTGGTGAGAAAGAAAGATGGTTCGTGGAGGAATGTGCATTGATTACAGAGCACTGAATAAAATAACGATCAAGAATCGTTATCCTCTTCCTCGCATTGATGATCTATTACATCAGTTGAAAGAAGTTGTTTATTTTTCCAAGTTGGACTTGCGTAGTGGCTATCATCAGGTCAGAGTAGCAGAACAAAATGCATGGAAGACTGCGTTCAAGACAAAGCAAGGGTTGTATGAATGGTTGGTTATGCCTTTTGGCTTAACTAATGCTACTGCCACTTTCATGCGAGTTATGAATGATGTACTCCGACCTTTTATTGATGATTTAGTAATTGTATATTTAGATGACATTCTTGTTTTCAGTAAAACATGGGAAGAACATTTGAAGCATGTAAAGCAGACTCTAGATGTTTTGAAAAAAGAAAATCTCTATGTGAAGTTATCAAAATGTGAATTTGGCAAAACATCTTTAAATTATTTGGGTCATATTGTAGGTGGTGGTGAATTGAAGATAGATCCCTCTAAGGTTGAAGTCATTGTGAACTGGCCTAAACCCAAATCTGCTACAGAAGTTAGAAGCTTCCTAGGAGCAGCACAATATTGGAAAAATTTTATTGCTAACTTTTCCTTGATTGCAGCTCAATTACATGCTTTAACAGGATTGAACAAGAAGTTTCAGTGGGGAGGAAAACAGCAGAAAGCTTTCGACAACTTGAAAGAAAAAATTAGTACAGCACCAGTACTAGCATTGCTAGATCTTCAAAGACCATTTGAGATTGAAACAGATGCCAGTGACTATGCCATGGGCACAGTGTTGATGCAACACGGTAAACCCATATGTTATCATTCTGAGACATTTAATTCTGCAGTAGTTAATTATCCCACATATGATAAAGCATTGTATGCATTAGTGCAGATTGTGAAAAAGTGGAAACATTACCTATTGGGCAAAGAAACAATTATACATACAGATCATCAACCACTTCAATATTTGCACTCACAAACTAAATTGCAGCGATCAAGACACTATAAATGGATGGGTTTTCTACAACAGTTTCATCAAGTCACCAAATATAAGAAAGGCATACGCAATAAGGTTGCAGATATGTTATCAAGACCAATCATAAATGCATCTACTATACTCTAGCATAACTCAGTATTGCATGAAAGCTACATTGAACAATATGCTCAAGATGTAGATTTTAAAGATGTATATGCAACTTTAAGTCAGGGCAAACAAGTAGAAGAATTGGATTATCATGTTAAGGACCAACTCTTATATCATTTGGGAAAGTTATGCATACCTCAAACTAAAAGAGTTAACATAATCCGAGAAGCACATACTTCTCTAATATCAGGTCATTTTGGTGTAAGTAAAACAGTTGCACAGCTGCAAAGATTTTGTTATTGGCCAATAATGCATGAAACGGTTTCTAGATATATTAAAGGGTGTACCATGTGTGCTAAAAGCAAGCCTAGCAATAGAAAACTAGGTTTATACAACCCACTTCCAGTTTCTTCTCATCCTTGGGAAAGTGTTTCCATGGAATTTGTTGGGGGATTGCCAAAATCTAGAAAAGGTCATGATTATTTATATGTTATTGTGGACAGGTTCAGCAAAATGTGTACTTTAATACCTTGTAATAAACAAATTACAATTGAACAAACAGCAAAGTTGTTCTTTCAACATCTCTGGGTTCATTTTGGGTTACCCACTTCTATTGTATCTAATTGAGATTCCCAAATTGTTGGGAAGTTTTGGTCAAGTCTATGGAAGTTGATGGACACCAGATTGAAAAAAAGCACAGCATTTCATCCACAAACAGATGGCCAAACACAGGTGGTCAACAGGACAGTGATCCAGTTGCTCAGAGACTATTGCAGCAAGCATCCCAAGCTTTGGGATGAACATTTATGTTATGTGCAACATGCTTACAACCATGCTAAACACTCTTCTACACAGAGATCTCCCTTTGAGACTTGTTTTGGTTTTATATCAAGGTCTCCCTTAGATTTTGTTTTCAGTAAAGACATAGCAGTTGACGGACACAGTGATGTGGACAAAGCAACCAAGTTCATTGAACAAATCCAAGAAATTCACCATGCAGTGCAGGAATAGCTAAAAAAAAGCCAGGCCAAGTATAAGGCAAGGCATGACAAGCATCGAATTGTACATAGCTTCCAAGTTGGTGATCAAGTCTAGTTGTGCATCAGCAAAGACATAATGCAAGGTGAAGGTAAGAAGCTGAAGCCAATAAGGTATGGGCCTTTCAAGATACTTGAGAAAATTGGTGAGAATGCTTTTCGCCTTAATTTGCCAGCTTATATGCATATCTATTCAGTCATTAATGTTGAGAACTTGAGACTAGATGAACCTTCATTGATTGAAGATCCCGAAGAGCAAAGTCAGTTGCCTTCTATTGATGATCTGTTGCCTAAATATCTCAATGAGTTGCAGGAAGATACAGTTCTGGACAAGAAGGTGAGAACTACATGCATAAAGGATGTTGAGTACCTCAAAATCGAACTCAAAGGTTCAAAACCAAGTAGTGCAAGATGGATAGAGATTGGGGAAATGAAGAAGTTGTATCCTCACTTAATTGATGTTTAAAAACCAACTTTTGGTGGTCCAAAAGCCTTTTCAGTGGGAAGGCCTGATCCAAATGGATACTAAAAACCTCTAAGTCTTCACATAGTTAAAAACTACCGCATAAAGAAAACCTTTAAAAAAGGAGGATTACACTATCGAGAGAGAAAAACATGAAGAAAATAGTGAAATAAGGCCTATCGAAGGCTTAAAACAACTTTGCACAGGAGTCGTCGAATCTGGCCAATCAACGGTCCAGATCCAATCGGCATATCGCAATCGGCAATGGCAGGCGGTGGCTATCAGAGGCGACCATATAAATGTTGCGATAGCAATTAGCGAGGTCAACGAGGACCGTCGAATAAGCGCGCAGATTGACGGCCCAGGTTAACTCGCGATATCACAATCGGTGATTACAGAGGAGCATTTACAAACGGCCCGATGGTCTATGCGATATGCGATTGCAATTAATCATATCAGAGCTATGCA
This sequence comes from Pinus taeda, assembly GCA_000404065.3. Taxonomy (NCBI): domain Eukaryota; kingdom Viridiplantae; phylum Streptophyta; class Pinopsida; order Pinales; family Pinaceae; genus Pinus; species Pinus taeda. Next base: position 63,461 of record APFE031619775.1, on the reverse strand, counting down.
AAGGAGCGGGGCCGATAACAATTGTGACTGCAATAGTCGGACCCGATAAAATTATGAATGATATTTGATATATTTTGAGATCCGGAAAACAAGGTTTTCCTTTGTATTTCGCGTTTTCGTTAAATAAACGAAATACAAAGGATAAAGCGTCGATGCGATGAAACCAGACCCGAAAGGGTTTATTAATGTTGTTGTATATTATTTCAAGTCCGATATGAACCATTTTCGGGATTTTCATGTTTTAATGCATTTTTCAAATACAAAAGGAAATCATAAAACAAGCGGGATTTCAGGCGAGCCATAAGCGAAAAGTGGTTTTGGCCAAGCTTCACCCGAGCCCATACACTCGCTGCCACGTGGCTAGGCGCCGGAGAGAGAAAACCACCCTTTTCGAGCGGTTAACTCCCGTACGCATGAGCCGCCCGAAATGAACCTCAATTGTTGGATCAAGATCTCTTAGATCAATGGTGGAGATGTGATAAGCGATATAAAGGCGGACCCGATACGAGTACAGAGCGGAATTTATAATATTTCAAATCCGATAAATGGCAAATTGGCAGATTTTAACAGTTTTACATGTATTTCTCTGTGTAAACAGAGAACGACCATTTTTGGGATTTCAAAGGCATCGATGGTCTATTCCGTTATAGAACAGGTGGCCACCATCCTTGAAGGCATTTAGCAATGATTGCTAATGCTCAAAGGGGGATAAGAGCGGACAAAGGCCGAGAGCCAGAGAGCCCAAGAAGGGGAAACAAACAGACAACACCGATTGGCTTTAAAGCCACAGAAGACAGAAGACAAGCAATGCTGAGATAGAGAGCAAACAGAGACAAAGAGCCAGAGAGTCTGTGTACTCAGAAAGACTTGGGAGATCCAAGTAAAGCCTTGTTGTTTTGTATCTGTTGTGTGAGACTCAAATTGAGCACACTTTTGTAAAACTCTATTTTCAAAGACATAATAGAGAGGTCACCACAAAAGGTTGGACCAAGAGACGTAGCCCAGGAGTGTTGGGTGAACTCCTTGATTATCTTGCTATGTTATGTGTGTCCATTATGTTTCTTTAACTACTTCATTGTCTATTTTATTCGCAATCTTATCGATCCATTGCACTAAGTAATATAGGCAAATCCATGCACATGAGTGTGTAATACCATAATAATTCTCTAAGATCTCATCATTAGATCAAGAAGCCAAGAATTCTCCTTCAAAACATGAAGAATCACAAGAAGAGGAGGAGCTCACAAATGTACATACTACCAAGGGAAGAACGAGTTGTGAACTCTGACAGATTCTACGAGATGCAAAAGATTTCATCAGTGCACCGAGGAACAATAAAAGGGAGCGAAGACAGCCAGATAGATATCAGGCCTTAGTAACTCAAGATGGGGAGCCTTTCAGTTTTTAGGAGGCCGCTCAACATCAAGTTTGGATGAATGTGATGGTAGAGGAGTATAGTTCTATAATGGTGAATGATGTCTGGGAAGTAGTGGCTAGGCCTCAGGACAAATCAGTGGTAGGTTCGAGATGGATCTACAAGATTAAATATGCTGCAGATGCCAGTGTGGAAAAATACAAAGCCAGATTTGTGGCTAAGGGGTATGCTCAAAAGGAAGGAATCGACTATGAAGAGACCTTCGCCCCAGTAGCCAGGTATATATCTATTAGACCGTGATATCTCTTGCATCACAGATGGAATGGGAGATTCATCAGATGGATGTCAAAACAACATTCTTGAACGGGGTGATAGATGAGGAAGTATACATTGAACAGCCAGAAGGCTTTGAGACACATGAGAAGAATTCTCATGTATGCAGATTGAAGAAAGCCTTGTATGGGCTCAAACAGGCACCTAGAGCATGGTATGGTCGAATTGATGGCTACCTGCAGAAGATGGAATTTGTCAAGAGTGATGCAGATCCCAATCTCTATTATCTGGTTGTAGAGAATGGGCCTCTAGTCCTAGTATTATATGTGGATGATCTCTTCGTGACAGGATCATCCAAGCTCATCTAGGACTACAAGAAGAACCTAGCCACAGAGTTTGACATGAAGGATTTGGGACAGATGCATTATTTCCTGGGGTTGGAAATTTGGCAGCAGAAGGATAAAATCTTCCTTGGACAAGGGAGATATGCTATAGAAATCTTGAAGAGATTCGGGATGTAGGACTTTAGGCCAATGGCATCAAGCAGACAACCGATGCAACAGAAGACAAAGATGTTGATCCCACCTTATATAGGCAGCTCATAGGGTCCCTGATGTATTTGGTCGATAACAGACCACACATTAGTTACGATGTCAACACCCTCAGTCAGTTCATGGTGGAACCGAAGAGGGCTCATTGGGCAGCAGCCAAACATGTTCTCAAACATATACAGGGAATAGTCAATTATGGACTCTTGTACACCAGATGTAATGATATCAGATTGAGTGGGTTTACTGATGCAGATTGGGCCAGAAGTTCAGTAGATCGGAAAAGTACCTCTGGGTACTGTTTCAACATTAGATCAAGGATGACCTCGTGGTGTAGTAGGAAACAAATATGCGTAGCTCTGAGCTCAACTGAAGCAGAATATACGGCCACTAGCACAACTTCGTGCGAAGCCATATGGCTTAGAAAATTGCTTGTGAACCTATTCAGCAGAAGGATGGAAGCGACCAGGATCACGTGTGATAATCAAAGTTGCATCAAGCTCTCTGAGGTGGCAGACATCCTTACCAAGGCTCTTGGAAGAGCAAAGTTTGCTTATTTCAGGGAGAAGATGGGGAAGATAAAGAATCCATTTCAGTAGCAGAAATGGGTATGTGTCAAGTGTTGCAGTGCAGCAGTTAGCAAAGCTATGGGCAACATGATGCAACATTTGAGAGAGAGTTGCAGTGCAGATGCAATGTTGGGAGGAAGGACCAACAGTAGCACGAATGTAGAAAGAGTTGCAGTACAGATGTAGTAGTGGCAGTGGTGGAAGCCATGGGCAGCAGTACAAGAGGCAGCAGTGCAGAGGATGTTGGGCAGCAGGCCAAGCATTAGCATAGGTATCGGTGCCAGATGATCAGGGTAATGATCAGTGGTGGAGCATCATTAGAGCACATTCCTCACTAAGAGGGAATGTTGATTTCGGGTAGCATCGGATGTGCTCTAGCCATCAAAATTGGTGGAGAGGCTAAAGCACATGACATATCCAAGACCCAGAAATCGTTTTGGAAAATTCCATCCAGATAAGGAGTTATTAAAATAATTAATATTTTTAATGAGTTCTTAAGTCTAAACTTAGGAAAATAAAAATATTAATGGGTATTAATAAAGATAACGATGAGAAGCTTCTAAGAGACGAAGATCAAATCTATTTTAATCTTAGCCGTTGATTAGCAACTTAATCTCGGTCGGTTATTCATCAACAGGAAAACTATAAGAGGAGGCTTGAGGGTCAGTTGGAGATACCCCAGGAAAGCCCAGTCAGTTCGATTTCTGGAGCGAGGTTTGTTGAGAAACTCAAACTAGAGGTATGGATTGCAATGAGAGGCAACAAGTACATAACAGAGAGGCATGGATAGTGCCAGAGGACCAGCGCAGAGATCAGAGAGGCAAACGCAGAGCCAATCAGAAAGATGCAGAGGCAACTGGATTGCGCAGTCACTAGAGGGCTTGCATGGGTGACGCAGAGAGGCCAAGTGCTGATGCAGAGGGTCTAGGAGCTGTGCAAAGACTAGTTGGACTGACGCTGAGCCTAGGGGAAGCACCGGAGGTTTTTAGGGTATTACTGTCATGAGGTTATTTGTGTTGGGTGAGCCAATTTCGCACCCTAGTTGTACTCAAAGAAAAGCTTATTAATAAAATCCTCCTCTGTTGCAACGATTTTGCTGCATTGAGTTTTTCCGGGGACAATTTTCCAAAAGTAACTGGGTTGATGTGTTTGATTTTTGTGTATGTATTTGTTTCTGTATAATGGTGTGATATCTGCAGTAGAATTTATTTTAATATTTACTAAAGGGATGTCATAAATAACTTATTGGAAAATAAGTAGGTAAAATAAATCAGTTGCTGCAGTAATAGAATTTTCACACTTCACATCCTGATATGCCATCTCAACTACTAAGCCATAACCCAATGGGCAATTTTGTTGCCAGCTTTAACAGAAAACAGATCCCTGATAATGGCAAAAATATGAATTCAATTGAGCTAGCAACAAAATTCTCATCTGACAGCAATGTGCAAAAGGTCCTCCCCAGGTCAACATGAAAATTTGTCCCCAAGGTCTACCACAAATAATTTGTATAAGGAAAAGACCTTTCTTGGGTATTATGTTGGAAGGGTTCCTCCCAACGCCATATTTAGGACCAGAATTAAATGATTGGAACCTCATCCTTGGCAATGTGCCAATACAAGATGTCTAATCAAAGGCCTCTTCCTCTTTAGATTTGTTCACAAAGCTTACATTAATGATATCTTGCTTAGTCCTGTTGACCACTGAAGTGTACCCAAAAAAATTTGAAGACTCCATGCCTGAGGATGTATCGAGGCTTCACGTACCATCAGAGTTCACTATATCATCAAAGTTTTTCAACTCTACTTCTTCTCATCTTCTTTTGTTGTACTCAAATTCCACAAGCCCTGCGGGGATGATGTAAAGTGATACTAGTATGATGAGTTGAGTTATGTAACAGGCCTAAGTAACTTGGGACCTTGTCATCAAGTGAGTTTACTCTTGGAGGTTTTTTCACTTGGCTAATTATTAGGTGTTCACGGGGACTTAATAATTAATTAAGCTTTTTCCTCCAAGCATAACCCCAAAGTCAAAGTGTGGCTTGATGGTGAGGCCTTGGGTGAGTCTTAGTGTCTAGAGTCATTGTATATTACTATACTAGATCACTCGTAAAATTTCGTAGAATTTGATTAGGTCCAGGGGTCAATTTTTTAATTTTTTTAATTTCACGCAAGGCGAAAATTTGAATAAAATCTAAACGTAAAATGTAATAAGTGATGTCTAGAGAATTTGTATAGGGTATGTGTGCTCAAAATTACACCTCGCGCTCAAATTTCTACTATGACACACTTTGAGGGGTAAAAAATAAGTTCTAGACCCTCAAAACCCACCTTTCCTAAGTTTTGTGGAAGATGTGGCAATAAATTAGCCCAACAATTAAATAAATGGAGAAAAGTGAATATCCGCACATGCTCAAATAATGTGGAAATGAGGTGGAAATTCATTTAAAGGTCAAAGTTGAGCTACCAAGTGATGTGGACTCCACATAAACCACAAATCAAGCAATTCAATTTTTTTGTGGAGAAGACAAAGAGTTTCAGTGACAAGTTCCACGTTTTGAGAAAGCTAACTTGAGCTTAAAGTAGATATCATGAGTTGACTTGAGATTGGATTAGAGTTTACTTGAGTGAGTTGGAGAGTGGTCTCCTACCACTCCACTTCACTCTCCCACATGTCCTCTCATTTTATTTGAGCTCCCTCATCAAGGATTGTGTGGGCCTCTAAGGAAGAAATCAAGTTGCCACTTGGTAAATTTGAATTTGCATGGAGCAATGGAATTGTCAGCTATTTGTCTTGGGATTGTCACCATTTTCCTTGGGATTGGCTCTCAAGCTTATATATAATAGAGCTATGGACTTTCACTATGTAATCATTGTTACTAGCTATTGTGTTTGTGGAAACATTATTGCCTTGCACACTTTCAGAAGTATCAATAAACACTTTGGGATTTCATTCATGAGGTGCTCCTCTTTTTTGGAGTGTGATGAATTCTTGATCATTGGTATAATTCCTTTTACCCATGTTTTGATCTAATTTGTTTCCATATGCTCTTATAGATTTGTTGATATAGAGTTATCTTGCATTGGCATTTGATTTAGAAGTATGTTCTAGGTATAGAATGTTGTAGTTGGTTTCAAATAAATCTATAGAGTTTCTTATCATTCTTTATTGCTAAATCTATATGGAACTAATTCTTGATTGAAATTTTGAATAGGGAACATCTTGTTGGAATCAAAGAATCAAGCGTGAGGGGAAGTCTTTCGAAAAACCAACCCTCTTGATATATTATCAAAGGAGCTCTCATTTGTTCTTTGAGCCTTCATAGTCTTATCTTACAATGTGGTTTTGTAGAAGTTTCAGGACATAACTTGTTGAAGCAACAAAACTTATAGGTTATCGACTTTAATTGTAAAAATACACAAAAGGTATTTTGTAATAATAATTTATTATATATAAAATGTGCAAGCGATGTAGAATGTTACAATGAGGACCCATATATATACTAGGCAGGTGTCTCTTCACAATTGGGCATGTCTTTCCACTTAACTTGATGACTATTTAACATAATCAATATTTGATTATCTATCATTTACATTATTTATATTTATTTTATTTGTTGTGAATTATATTCATAACATTGCCCCTCTTCAGAAGCTTTGTCCTCAAAGTTTTATCGATAGTAATTTCCTTCATATTGCATACGTCATTTTGGCATGTCGATTTCCTTCTTTGCGAATTCCCCCCTCCCCCCCACTTTTTTTGTTTTAAATTAATTAATAATAAAAATTTGTTTTTTCATTTCTAATAAATATATATATAATAAATATAATATATATATATATATATTTTTCAAGTTAAATAATTTAATTAATTAAATTATATTAATTTAGTTTGATTTATTATATATATCAGCCCAACAATTATATATGGACCATGTATAATTGACCAATTATACAGATCTATCAATCAATGTATCAAGCACGTTATATAGGGAAATGTCATAGATCGAAATAGCACTCTAGAATAGCAATTGGGAGTCGGACCGGAACCCCATAGACGGTGCAAAAATAATTACATAGAGTCATAGGCAAAGTCATAGTGTATCCTACGAGCCAATCACACGACCACGTGCATCGAACCCGATGCAACGTATCACACCCTTGACCATTGACTGGGGACACGATGCATGTTGACAGGGGAGGGGGAACGCAACCTTTTAAGCGGCATGTGCGTGTGGAGTTCCTCGTCGGTTGTCGGGACAGCGATCTGCAGAAGGGTGTGGTCCGGGACATAGCAGAGACGGGATGAATGCAGCGTCAAGGGTTGCCTATTGTTATGAATGCCAATATAATTATTTTCAACTTCATCGTAGAGATACCATGCATATATGTGGAGATGTTGGGTGTAAATGACGCAGAGAAACGATATTGTGATTCATTGAAAAACTATATATAGCATATTGTGATCCGACACTTATGTATATACTTATTCGTGAGATTAGTCACAACCATTGTTTTTAAAACCAGCCTTCCTAACTGGTAATCGGTCTACCTGGCCGATCAGTAAATCCACTGGTTAGAACAGGCTGAAAAACCCAGTCAAGAAGTTGATGTGGCCGAGTTTTGGCCCTAACCGGCCAATTTAGAATGGAACCGACCAGTTTGTAGTCAAACCGGGCGGTTCTATCCTAAACTGGTCGGTTACCTACCATCCTTGCGGAGGACCCACGCAGCGGCTTTGCCAAGGTTGTTTAGGGGTTTTGGAGGGAAAGTAAGAGTCCTTTCCCTCCAAAAACACCCTCTCCAAGCCTTTAAGAGGCCCTTCCCCCACTCATTTCTCTCACACATCTCATTTGGAGTGTTTATGAGTGTTTGTGAGTTTACTTGGGAGCTTGGAGAGTGTTGAGTTTTTGCTAGAGTAGTCATCTTGGAGCTTTGGAGTTGGATTTGGAGCTATTTTGGAGACAGTTTGTAGCTGTCAATGGAGTTGGCATCTTCAAGAGGAGGCTAAAGAAGCTAGTCATTTCCAGGTAAGGATTTTCACTTGAAAATTCCTCATTTGACTGTTGTCCATGAATTAAATTTTTTTATGTGTTATAAATTTATAAACTTCTCACTTCTATCATCTATGCTATCAAATCTCTAGTTCTATGTTATCAAATTTTGTAGCCTACATGTGCATTTGTTTTCCTAAATTTAGCTTTGGTATTCCATGTTTCTTAGCTGCAATTTTTTTTTAAATGGCAAATTTCTTTGCAAGTTGTAATTATTTCAAGCAAACATGGCTCCAATTTTATTTTATTTGTTATGAATTATATTCATAGCACTTGTACACAAGCCAAGTACTTTTAAATCTAAATCACTTTCATTAAACGTTGTGCTCCAATTGCTTTCATTTACTTTCTAAGAGCTTAAAATGGCAAATCAAAGAGGAGAGTTTACTCACAATCTTTAGCTTAGTCCTTTGTAAATTATAATGGTACATATACACTTCATCTAGCTGACTTTTGTCCACTAATATTTTTCTTGTTTTGCAACCCATATTTGGAGGATTTGATAACTCATTTGGAACAGATTTTTAGGGACATTTTCTACAAACTCATAACAAGTGTTTTCCGGACCCATTGGCGCATGATTGGGTCATTTCCCAAGGAGGTCGTCAGCATTTGGGGTCCCTCATTTTTTGCAAGGCTGAGTTCATTTGAGAGTTGGACATAAAGCTAGGTTATGGGCCTATTAAGGTTGATTTTCCCCTTTCAATTTTCAAATTTTGAGGTCTCACTAGCTACTTTGGTTGCCAAATTTTCACATTGTACAACAAGGAGAATCTAGCTCCTATAGTTCTAATTGTGTAAAAGTTTCTTCTTCATATTTTGGGCAGCCTTTTAAGGCCTTCTCCTCATTGTAATACCTCTAATAACATAATCCTCTTGGGCTTGAGGGAGCTTGGGATTCATCCTATGGAATCCCACCTCCTCATTTAAAAGGGGGACTCTTGTGGGTGGATGGATTTTGTATTCTTAACTTTCACAATTTAGTTTCGCTTGCATGCACTTTCCGTTTGCTAATACTCATTCACACATGATAAATTTTGGGAACTAATACAACCTCAACACTCCATTTCATTTACTAAATTAAGTTTGTTACATTTTTACTTGAGCTTTGCATCTTTTATTTCAGTATAGTTGACGCCATGACATACTCCAATAGAGGATGGATAGGATGGGAGCAAAAGAGATTAGGAAGGATAGGATGATTCTAGAATAGCTTGGGAACCCAGTTGGGGCAAGGCATGACTATTATAGTTGTAAAAATATAAATGTTCAAAACACAAATTTTAAATGCCCTAAAATTAAACAAAAAAAATCAATTATAGAACACAATTCTTACATGATTATACTAATCACTAAATAATTACACTTTGATATATTATATAAACCCTAACTTCGGGACGAAGTTTTCTAAAAGAGAGGTGTATGTAATGATCCATGCATCACAGGCACTGCATTAGTATACATGCTAACTAATTATATATATTGGAGTACTTGATATGTATACATCATCATAATGTATACCTAAAACATACAATGAATGATGCAAATTAAAAGGACATTGAAATATATATATTATAATATAATATATATATATAATATATAAATAATATATAACTAAAAGAATTATATATTAAAAAAGAAACTATATAAATAAATATATATATGTTCAACTGGGAAAAATACATAAAAAAACCTAATAAATTAAATTCAAACAAATTCATATTTAATCATATAAATTTATTATATGTTTAAATTTAATAACTTAAAGATAGTGAAGTATGTACTTGATATAAAGTATTAAGTACGAATATTAAATAGTGAATATTAATAGGATTAAAATGCCACTTGAATAAAATCGATATTATATTCACCATCAATTCCCTAACTGCCTCTAAATTTTATAAAGAGCATCCTAGACGCGAGAGTTCACTTCACCTGTGACCGACTGAACCAGGAAATCCTTTTTAAATTGGGATATTGAGACGGCGGAAGGGGAGGCGGTGAAAGAATTATTGATATAAGGAAATCGAAGATGACAGAAGGGGGGAAGCTTTTACAGAGAGGAATTTCTAATAAAGTCACTAGAGAGAGAATTGGGCTTTCATTATTCTTGAAATTTTGGGCACGAGGACCAAAGTACCTCGAATTTGAAGTACTTTGGAGCTGGCTACTAAGATTGTGCCCAATTTGGCAGGGAGGTTTTGATCGTTTGGTAACAGGAGCGGGAGAGAGAGCCAACAAATCATAAGCATCTTCAACCACAGAAACTCCAGGTAGGTACTCAATAATCAAATTGATAAACTCTGATATCCTAAGCATTAATTATGGTTATACCCTGTTAAATTCCTAATTTAGGGCCCCACACAAGCCCTAGGGTTCGAGGTTTGGAGGTTGGAGGACCACAAAAATTATTTGTGGACTTGGAACCTGTTGACCGCTGCGTGTCAACTACCCATAACAGTACCCCCCCTTTTTTCGCAAAAAAGGGGCAGCGCTTGATCGAGATGTTCGTGCCATTCAGCAGTCATCGTCATTCTCCTGATCTTATTGAAGTTGTAAACCCAGCCTGCATTTTGATGTAAATAGTCTTAGCAGAGCTGAGTCATGTATGTAAATTGCCTAGGTGGACCTAATTTTCTAGTGGTAATCTTCATTCCGGAAGGTTTTTCGTCCCACCGATCCATGATCAGCAGAGTTTTCCTTCAACCTGACCCGAAAGCCAGAATGAATTTTATCATTAGAGTCTTAGGAGAATCCTAGTGTGTTAATCTGCTAGATTATGTTTGGTCGCAGAACTGGGTGGTCTATGAGGGTTTGTCAAAGGGCTTTTCCCCCTTGAAGATGTAAAAATTGTAAAAGTCATGATGTAAAGTGTCTTGAGGGTTAGGAAAAATGTTAATCCCCTCATGCGTCTTAAGTCCTAGGTCCTAGGGAAATTTTTCCAAAGGCTATGTTTGATGATCCATAATAAAAATAAAAAAAAAATAAAAAAATAAAATAAATATAAAATATAAAAAAATAATAAAAAAATAAAAAAATAATAAATAATAAATTTTGAAATTTTTAAATCGACAAATGAGATTAAAAAGAGTCTTGATCCCATCGACGGTCGAGATCGTATTGTCATGGAACCACTCAAACTAGCCGTGGATTTTTTTCCTTTAAATAGGGTGCTAGGGGTCATTTGAGATCATAAGATATTGGATCTGAGTTTTGGCTGAAGAAGCTCTCTCTTGTAAATATTTTCTGGTGCTAATAAAGAAGACTTTGGGGTCAAAAGCTTGCTGGTGTTACTCTCTTAAAGTGCTGTGAGAAAAATTTATTTCTGCATATTTTAATTTTCAGCTATTAATGACAGCTTAATGAAGAGTATTGTTGAGCATAGGTATCTTGTTCACATGCTAGGGTTTGAGTAGTATTAGGGTTTCTGATGTAATGGCAGGTATCTCATTATGTTTGAGATCTAGTACTGCTTTTTCTCTCTTATTTGACGGTTGAAGTGAGTTGTGCAGGAAATCCTTGAAGATCAGTGGGCGTTAGGGGAAGTTCTAGGCTGAACCAGCCAACTCCCACAAGCATTTGTTGCAGGGCCTAGCTAGTTTTGACCCTGGGTTAATCATTTAATTTGTGTTATTTACCTGAGAGATTTCTGAAGCATTTTATTAGTAAATCTGAAGTTTTTCTGAAAATTATTTGATATAACTGACAAATCTGGTTGTTGCAGAGTCACAAAATTGTAAATAATTTTTCGCTGAGGTTTAGGGTTTTTAGTTTGTTTTATGCACATATTTTTTTGGGTGATCTTTCATTCCAGGTTGCAGGGTTTTTTGAAAGTTTCCAAAGTCATTGATGCTCCCTTCAGCCCCTCTTCACACCTGCAAAACATAATAAAAAGAAAAAGAAACGTGGCTATCTCACACAGCATTCAACGCTGTCTCACCCTTCACGCTGTCCGTCCGGCCATTCAAAAAAAACGAGCCCTCATGGCTGCTGCATTTTTCAAATCCGCTCCAAAGTTGCTGTAAGCACCTGCAAACCTCTCCGTCCGCCTGAAATTTCAAAAACGCAGGCTTTGAAAAGGCGTTACATGCAGCAGTATTTAGCTTTTTTTCACCTGTGCGAGGAGGGGAAATCATGGGTATTTCCATTTCCCACAATGCTCAACGTATCATCCCTGCCCGCCTTCCTGATTTGAGCCTGCATTTACAAAGCCTGGAAACGCACAGTGAGAAAGCGTTTATGACATACACGGGCCAGCACAAAAAAATAAAAACGCAAAGTGATTTCAGAGTTTGATATATTTCGTGGCTTTTCGGCATAGTTGAGACCCGCGTGAGCGTGAACCTGCAAACGTTTCATTATCCCGCCGTCACCTGCAGAGGCTGTAAGAAATCACGTTTACTATTTCTACGGGCCAGGTAATACGTCTTGGTAAGTTGTTACAGTCATTTTCTTTGGGTCAAGCGTAAATGCGATTGGAGAAAACTCCGATTTTGGTGACTGTAGAGTTTAGCGTAGGTTTATTAAATCGTTTTTAATGTCCATGCGTCATTGTTACGTAGCGTAGGTTTAGATAAATCGATTTTGTTTTTTGATATTGCGTAGGGTTAGTTTAAAATAAAAAATCACGTCTTTCTTCTTTTTAGGCATAAGTTTAAATGAAATAAAAATCAAAATCCAAAAAAAAAAATCAATTTCCTTTTTGGGTTTAGATTAGGTTTAGTTTTTTGATTCATTTCGTTTAATATATATATGGGTAATTTTTAATTTCGTTTTAGTTTTAGTTTGATATGTATGCAATTAAATCTTTTGAGTTTAGTTTTAAAAAATAAAAAATAAAATTCATGAAAAAGGATCTTTAGGGTTTCAGTTTGGGTTTTAAGATTTTTTATTTAATTTAGGTTTAGTTTAGATTTAAAAATAGATTTTGTTTTTTTTATTTTTGTTTTAGAAAAAATAAAAATATAAAAATAATAAAAATCATAAAAAATAAAAAAGGACAATAAAAATTTCTTTTTAGACTTTAGAATTTAGTTTAAATTTTAAGTTTTGTTCTAGTTTACGTTTTTTTTTTAGTTTTAGAATTTTATCTTATCTGAAAAGCATAAAAAATATATATTTGAAATATTTTGCCAGATTCAGTCTTGGCTCGGGAATTTTTAGGTTTCATCTTTTATGCTGAGGCTAAAATGTTGATGTGGGATTATTGTTTATCTTTTATGTGATTTCGCATGCTTAAATACAATATCTGGTTAATGGTTAAATTTACATGGTTGTATCTTTCGAAGTTTATTTTTGCCAGATCATCGTTAAACGCGTTATGAATTTACTGAATATCTTATATCGTTCAAGTTGTTTGATGTAAATGAGTGCCCTGCATGGTTTATTTTCTACAGTAAGTAATCGTTTACACATTAACTCCACAAGGCACTGGTCTATTAAATCAAACCAATCAATTTAGTGTTGGTTTCATTTCGTGTCTCCCAGCCCAACTGGTTCACAGTTGGTCATCCTTTTTCTATAGGGTCTACCCCCCTTAGCCGTGGGAGACAGGCTTAAACGGAGAGATCGGGGATCAGAGTGGTAGCCCACGGTCTGAGCGTTGTCGTGTCATTCTGTGCGACAACAGAACCCAAGGTTGGGGTTTTGCACCCATCGATGTTTGGGCCAAAACCATGAGGCATTTGCTACATGTGATGGATGGAGATGATAGAGGATGGTGATAGTTGAAATCTGAGTTGTAGAAGATGAGATATGAATTTTTTAAGTTGATAATGGGTTTTGGGCATTCAAGTCATGTAGGTTTGAAGTGGAAATGTCCAAAAGACATGTCACTTAGGCAATTCGGTGGAGTCCTCTTGTTTAGTATAATTAAGAGGTGATTGAGGATCATTTTAACACATCCACTTGGTGCAACACAAGGACAGCAAAGAAGTGTGGAGAGCAACTCATATAGGTGAAGGAAGGCACATTTGTGGTTATCGCAGATTAGGTGTATCTTCAGCAAGGAAGATGAAGTTTGGTTGGGCTCCCTTGTGAATGTTTGAAGGTGAAATTAAGTCTGCTGGAAGGCCGCATAAAAAGGTACCTGTTCTAGGCTAGTAAAAAGTGGGAATTAGTGGGTTGTTGTAGGCTACAGAAGAAGCCGTAACCAGTAACCAGAATTTTTGTCATGAACAACAATCAAGAGGTATGTCATTTCTCCATTAGTGACTTGTGTTGGATCCTAGTATTTGGATCAGTGTGGACAAGTTTACATTTGCAGCTTGTGGGGGCCAATTGGAAGGCCTAACTTGGTGGTTAGTAGCCTTTCCAAGAAGTAGATTCTGCAATGAGGTATTGGGCACTTGGTGGTTGGGTGGAGGGCAACAAGAAAGTGACCAAGGTAGCCCTAGATCAGCGTGACAAGAAGGGCATTGACCGTTGTGAGCTGGGTAAAGCATTAAGCCTATGTGAAGCTCTTTGATAGACGAAAGAAGCTACTAGAAGAAGGCAGTTTGAGAGCTCAAGAATTGGCCAACCTAGAAGAGCAAATTGGATCAATCAATGTTCATTGAAGCAGAAGTGACTTGCAGCAGTGATAGGCGGCAACCCTCCTAAAGACTCTATGTGTTGTCTCTTAATGGACTAAGGGGTGGCTAGAGAGCAAAACGGAAGCGAAGGACCGGCAGGACGAGATACGACAGAGGCTATGATTGTGCACTAAAGCAGTGAGATTGTCATTGTATCTTGTATTCTTGTACTTGTGGATAATTGAGGGCCATTATCCCTTGTACAGGAGCCCTAGACTGTTGCATTATATGTTGATTAATATAACTAATTTGGGTTGGAAAATTTGTAAAAAGTTGTCGATAATTGTGCATGTGTTATTTACTATTGTTTATATTCCGTTGTGCAAAGTAGCTTTGTTGAGATTCTTGGTTTGGTAGCATCATAGATTTTAAGATTCTATCCTAGCACCAAGGTCGTGGAAATTCAACACCACCCCCCTTAGCTTACCTAGGAGAGAGCTTAAACTAAGAAAGATGGGAATAGGTGACAACCCCATCTCTTAGTTTTGCTAGCAAGCAACACCTTGTGGGGTTAATGGCATTTACCACTACCTTAGGTGTGTGTGCAAGGCAGCAATTTGTGCATTTACAGGGGTCGAAAATCTGAATTTTTACTGCAGGTCGAAGTTTTCTTGCAGGGAGGACGAAATTTTGCTACGGCAAGGTCGAAGTTGTTGCTAGGAAGTTATCACTTAGAGAAGGAAGGGTTGACTTGGTGATTGGAGGAAGTTTGTGTCTAGGTCAAAGAGTCTTGGATTTTCTCATCTTGTCATTGAATCTACTGAAGGAAGAGTTCTAACTGGTTTTCCCCTCATAGGGGTTTTGGCCTGGTTGTCCGCCTACATCTTGTGTCTCTTGTTCTTGTGATCTTCATACACATATAATTTGATAATTGCTTAATGAAACATAATTTAATAAAGAAGTAAAAGAAGCCAACATAATTCACAAGTAATTATCAAGAAGAGGAATTAAAACCCTAATTCCTACTAGCATTGATTTCTCAACATGGTATCGGCCCTCGGAGCAAAGGTCGAAAAAGGTTGGAGATCACTTTTTTGGCTTGGAAAAGAAGGCTACTTACTCTATGAAAAGTTACTTGAAGATTGGATTCAATATCATAAGAATTGTAGGAAGTTGGATTGGAAGGATCATCTACAACTTATCTAAGAAAGTCAAAAGCAGAGGGTTCTTGGTTGCACTTACAAGTACTCTTGATGATGACAATGGATGGATCATTGATAGTGAAGCATCAAGACATATGATAGGAGAAAGCAGACAACTTTATACTCTATCAAAGGAACAATCATCTCATGCAGTGGAGCTAGGAGACAACAACAGTTAATGCATTCAAGGGCCTTGGATCTACAACTTTGAAGCTGGAAAATGGAGCAAAACTACACCTCAATAATATACTCTATGTTCCAAGTTTGAAAAAGAATTTACTTTCAATTTCTTGTTCAGAAGATAAAGGAGATAGGCTTACCTTTGTAGATGGTAAAGTCTTGGTTTGGGGAAAGGATTCAAGCATTGAAAAGGCGAAGGTTATTGGAGTTCATGAAGGAAGACTATATAGAGTTATAACACCATCTCCTCAAACCCTAGTTCACATGGAAATCAATACTATCGAACCATGCCATAGAATATATGGGCATATACACTACAAGATCATTCCCTCTCTCAATCAAATGGTAAATGGCATCCCTAACATCAAGGAAGATCGTGAAGGAGTATGTAAGGGATGTGCTTTAGGAAAGAATACAAGGAAGCCTTTTACAAGCAGTGATACAAGGTCTAAAGAAATATTAGACCTCATTTATTCTGATGTTTGTGGGCCTATGTTTAACAAATCACTTGGAGGCCATCTTTATTATGTGACATTCATTGATGATCACTCTAGAAAGACATGGCTCTACCTTCTCAAGACAAAGGACGAAGTATTTGAAAAGTTCAAGGAGTTTAGATCTGAAGTGGATACCTTAACCGAAAGAAAGATAAATGCCTTGAGATCCAACAATGGTGGGGAATACACTTCAAAAGAACTGGTTGCATATTGTAAAGAAGCAGGTACTAAGAGGGAGCTCATTATTTCCTACAATCCTGAATGAAATGGAGTTGCAGAAAGGAAAAATAGAACAATTGAAGAATGTATACGAACTATGAGATTTGATCAGGATCTTCCAAAGTTTCTATGGGGTGAAGCAACTATGACAGCAGTATATATACAAAATAGAAGCCCTCATAGAATCCTTGAGAATATGACACCTGAAGAAGCATTCACAGGGACGAAGCCATGTGTGGACCATCTTTGAATCTTTGGGCATCCCGCATACATCCATGTTCCAAAGGACAAGTGAAAGAAACTAGATTCCACAAGCATCAAAGGGATCTTCATTGGCTACAATCTTTCTTCAAAGGCATATAAAATCTACATTAAGGAAGGAAGACAAATTGAAGTAAGCAGGGATGTTATATTCGATGAGAATCATGCCTACAAGAGATCCAAGGATATTCCAATTGATTCTGATTACGAAGATACACCACTATTTGAAGAAGAAAAACATCATGACGAGACAACTCCTAACCAAGAAGAAGAAGATGAAGGACCAAGTGAACCGATTCAACCTATGATCATACCCCAAACAAAGAAGAGGCCAAATTGGTTGAAAGCTACTCTTGAAGATGTCGAAGAACATGGAGCTGCTAAAGGAACTTTTAAAGAAAGCAAAAGACCAAAAAGATATTCAAGATATGCAGCATACATGACAAAATTGATAGAAGTTGAACCGAACACATTTGAAGAAGTTGCTCATCAAGAAGAATGGAAAAAGGTGATGCAAGAAGAATACGAATCCATCATGAAGAATGGAGTCTGGGAAATCGTTCCTAGGCCAAGTGACAAATCAATTCACTTCAAAATGGATTTACAAAATCAAACATGCTATTGATGGAAGTATAGATAAATACAAAGCTAGATTTGTTGCAAAGGGCTTCTCTCAAAAGGAAAGCATAGACTATGAAGAAACCTTTGCACCTACTGCTAGATATACTACTATAAGATTGTTGGTTTTGCTATCTGCTACAATGGGATGGAATATTCATCAAATGGACGTAAAAACAACATTTCTGAATGGGACCATTGATGAAGAAATATACATTGAACACTGGAAGGCTTTGCAATAAATATCAAGGCCACAAATGTTTGAAAACTTAAGAAAGCTCTATATGGCTTAAAGCAAACTCCTAGGGCATGGTATGCAAGGTTGGATGCATATCTCTTAAGAATTGGGTTCGTCCAAAGTTCTACAGATCCAAATCTCTACGTCAAGGTAGTGAACAATGAACCAGTCATTATACTAGTTTATGTAGATGATTTGTTTATTACAGGTGTGGAGCGCAAAATACAAGAATGCAAGAAGATGCTCGCAGCTGAATTCGAAATGAAATATCTGGGACTTATGCACTATTACTTGGGTGTGGAAGTCTGGCAAAAACCTGAAGAAATATATCTGGGTCAAGGTAAATACATAATCGAGATTTTACAAAGATTTGGTATGATGGATTCCCAGCCTCTGACTACTCCCATGATCACTAATCTCAAGAAGTTGAGAAGCTCTGACACCAGTCTTGTCAATCCTACTAGCTATCGCAAGTTTTTGGGCTCTCTAATGTACCTGGTAAATACAAGATCTGATATATGTTTTGCTATAAATATTCTTAGTCAATTTTAGTTGGAGCCTCGTAACGACCATTGGATAACTGCTAAGCATATTCTTAGATATCTCTCTGGCACTATACATCACTGCCTAAAGTATGATGGAGAGGAAGTTAAGTTGACAAGTTTTACAGATTCAGGTTGGGGTGGTAGTGAGACTAATGGAAGAAGCACTACTGATGGATGTTTTAGTTTAGGGTTTGCAATGATTTTGTGGATGAGTAGAAAAAAAGATCATGTTACGTTAAGTAGTGTCGAAGCCAAATACATTGTTGCATGTGAAGTAGGAAAGGAAGTTGTTTGGTTAAGAAAACTCTTGTCAGATTTATTTGGAAAGCCTTTGGATCCTAATATAATAATTTGTGATAATCAAAGCAACATCAAGATGTTCGAAGATCTTGTATTCCATGCAAAGACGAAGCATATCAACAGCAAGTACCACTACATTAGGAGTTTGGTATAAGATGGGGTCGTAAAGCTACATTATATTGTGACAGAGGAACAAGTAGTTGATGTGCTGACGAAGTCTCTCCCGAATAAGAAGTTTGAGTATTTTAGAAGCATACTTGGATTGGTTGATATTACAAATTTAGTTGATAAGGAGAGATGAGGCATCTAATGGTGGATGCTTGGAAGGACATATGGTCGGGCTATGTGTGTTTGATGTTCTGATCCCAAAGAGGGAGGGTGGCATTGATCTTGGAGCTCTAACCTTGGATACACACCTAGATCCCTGGGTTGATGGTTAGTTAAGAGCCTGATGGTACCTAGACTGGCTGAGAGCTTTAGTCCATCTTAGTCCCACCCGAATAGATAACCCTGGTCAAGTTTTTAGTCTGTGGCACTGAGTGTGTTTGAACTCTTCGTAGTTCATGTGTTTTTTAGATCTTCCGTGTACTTGTATATATATGTATGAATACCTCCCTAGTTAAGAGGAAGTGTTGAAGAATGTAACTAGGTTCGGTCTTCATAATTGTATAATGTAATTTATTTGTCAAAAGAAATTTTGTTATTAATAAAAATAACTTATTAAAGCATGGGTTTCATGCTTGGGTCATCATTTTTTAGGACAAAGCCTCCATTGTAGGCTTCTAGGTTTTATATTGAGTCAATAGAGTCATTGTCAACTTTATTAGACCCTTCCTGGGCTTTGTATCATGTGAAAAGGATTATTTTTTAGTCAAATAGGTCATTTGACACCTCCACACCAAGTCGGCCCTATCCTGATGAAGTCGGCCTACATTAGGGCAATTCAACCCACAAAAGAAGCTATATATAGAGAGGCAGTTCAATCTGTTTGCAACACTCACTCAACAAAGTTTGATACACAAGAAAGAGAGGCAGAAAAAGTGTGAAGTTGCTAGAGAAGGAAGATGATTGCAGGGAAAGACAAAATCGAAATTTTGGGCCATATATCTCTCACACGTGCGAATTTATTGGGCATTTGCAGGGGTCAAAAATCTGAATTTTACTGCAGGTTGAAGTTCTATTGCAAGGAGGTTGAAATTCTACTACTGCAAGGTTGAAGTTTTAGGTCAAAGTTGTTGTTGGGAAGTTATCACTTGGAGAAGAAGGAAGGGTTGACTTGGTGATTGGAGGAAGTTTATGTCTAGGTCAAAGAGTCTTGGATTATCACATCTTGTCATTAAATGTACTGAAGGAAGAGTTATGACTGGGTTTTCCCCTCATAGGGGTTTTGCCTTGGTTGTTTGCCTACATCTTGTGTCTCTTGTTCTTGTGATCTTCATAAACATATAATTTGATAATTTCTTGATGAAACATAATTTAATAAAGAAGTAAAAGAAGCCAACATAATTAAAAAGTAGTTATCAAGAAGAGGAATCAAAATCCTAATTCCTACTAGCATTAATTTCTCAACAACAACAACACCTTCAAATGTTGAGGGCAGAATAAATCTAGAAAGACAGCAGGCTCATAAAAACAAATATCCCTTGGAAGTATGTCACAAGAGATCAAGGGCCAGGCAACAAGTTGAAGGGAGGAGGCAATGTTGCTTGGAAATGCAACTATTGCAACAATCATTTCAAAACCACTTATTACCGTGTAAAAGCTCATTTGTTGGAATTACCAGGTTGTGGAATTGGAGCATGTACAAATCTATCTTTGGCTAAGAGGAAAGAAAAGGAAAAAGAGGCCAATGTTGGTGTGGCAAGGGTGGCTGCATCATCTAAAAAAAACAAGAATGGTGATCCCTTTCCATTCTTGAGGAAAAGTGGTAGCAAATTTCCATTTGAGAGTTTTGGTGGGGGCATGGGTCAAGCAGCAAAAAAGAAAGGCAGTGGCACTTGGTCTAATGGACAAGGTTTTTCAGAAAGAGAGATAGGAAGTGTTTAATATCACCATTGCATTCTTTTTCTATCTGAACTTCATATCCTTTAATGTTTCACGCTCACCTTTATTTCTTGAGATGTGTCGAGCTCTAACTCAAGGGGCTCCATCAGGGTATGCGCCTCCTGGGTCAGAGAAGCTTAGAACCACATTGTTGACTAAGGCAAAGAAAGAGGTGGACTGAATGTTTGATCCTATTAAATCATCATGGCCAACATCTAGGGTTAGTATTGTTTCTGATGGATGGACAAATCCAACACGCCAACCACTCATCAAGTTCATGGTGTCTTCTTTGAATGGACCAGTTTTCATGAAATCAGTGGATGCACTTGGACAATACAAGGATGCACAATATATTGGTGAGTTGTCATTTAAGTTATTGAAGATGTAGGTGTTGACTCTTGTGTGCAAATCATTACAGACAATGCCCCTGTTTGCAAGGCTACTGGCATGATTGTGAAAGCTAAATATCCACAAGTATTTTAGACAGCTTGCATTGTCCATTCCTTGAATTTATCACTTAAAACTATTGCTTCTGATGTGCCTTAGATTGGTAGTATTATTGAGGATGCACAACATATCCAAACTTTGTACAAAATCATACAAATGCTCTCACAATCTACAAGGAGTACACCCATCTATCATTGTTGAAGATTGCAAATACATAGTTTGCCTCTTCATTCATCATGTTGAAGAGATTGAGGGAGGTCAAGACCGCTCTTGGGGCCATGGTTATTTCAGAGTTCTGATCTTTTTCGAGAAAGACAAATCAAGCAGCCTCAAAAAGAGTCAAGGACACAATGTTAGGTGATGCTTCGTGGGAGAGGCTAGATCTCGTTGCTTTGCTACCATTTGCAGATACAAACCATCCCATCTTAGGAGAGATTTATGAGGGATGGGATTCCATGATTGAGTCTATGAGAACCATTATTTTATAGAGTGAGTACCCTAAGTATGAGACATCATCAAAGGCCTTTTTCACCACCATACAGTATATTCTTCTTAGCAAATGGGACAAGAATTGCACACCCTTGCATTGTTTGCCTCACTCATTGAACCCAAAATACTACAGCGATGAGTAACTGAATGGTGGACCTTTGCGCAGATTCCCTCCTCACATGGATAATGAAATTTTACAAGGGAGGAAGGATGCATTGAGGCAGATATTTCAGGATAAAGCATCCCTTGATGAGGTCGAGGATGACTTTGCAAAGTTTTCCACAAGCACTAGGCAATTTGCAGGCTATGATGTGATTAGATACAGGGGGCTAGGAAGCCCTATTCTTTGTGGGCAACTCATGGGGCAACAAGCCCTCCTCTACAGCAATTAGCCATAAGGCTCCTCTCTCAGGTGACTTCATCCTCTTGTTGCAAGAGGAAATGGAGCACATATGGGAATTTGTATAGTGTCAAGAAGAGTAAGCTTGAGCAATCCAGGGCGGAGACAATGGTGTATGTGCACACCAACATTCGTCTTATTTACAGGCAGAGGGATGAGTGGTTGAAGGGAAAGACAAAGATGTGGGATGTCTTTCCTGATGATATGGGTTTGGACAGCAATGTTGAGTTGGCATTGGCCAAATTGGATCTTAATGAACCAATGCTAGAGCTTGTCACTTTCGATGATGGTAATACTCTTGAGGGGTCATCCTCCACACTAGCAGATGCAGAGATTGCATTGGATATAGAGGAGGAGGATGCAGCAGAGGAGAGCAGCGATGACCAGGACAATGATGTTGATTTTGATGATGATGATTGATAAGCTACCTACTAACTTGTAGTTGTTTTGTATTTTCTATTTCTATTTTCCATTAGCATTGCTACTACCTATGTAACACATTTTGATTTTGATGACTTAATGAGAAAACTGCAGTTTCTTGTCTTTCTCCTACGGGATCATTGATGAATCTGTCACAGTTGGATTTGTATGCATAATGCTACCTTCTAAAACTTACAAATTGTAAATTTACAATGTAGAATCTAGATCTATCTCTGAATTTGTATCATGAATGAGAATTTGTGTAAGAAATATCTATTTAGTATTAATTTTTAATATATATATATATAACAAAATAATATATAACATGTCCTATGTGTCATGTTCTAGGGGGTCTACGTGCCCTATGTCGGACACTCTAATTTGTGTGTCTCGTGTTCCGGTGTCAGGTGACTTAGTTGTTAACATCATTATGCTCAAATTTTCCCTAGATAAGTATGAACCTTATCTTTCTTTGACACAATATTTGTTACATAACAAAATTTATATCACTTGCTTAATCAAGGGCTTGATAAGGTTGAACAACCATTTCTAAGTTTCACAATGACAATAGGTATTTGGCTCGGCTCTCGTAGAGATCATTTCATACAGTTAACTCTTGGGTATAAAAAAGCATTACTATTATATAAAGTATGACAATATTGATTTTTCATTATGCTTGTTTACCTCTAGACACCTGATTCATCTTTCATTGCAGTTTAAGAATGATTACTCAAGCAGTAAAGAACAAGAAATGATTAACTCTGTAGAGATAGTTAAATTGTAAAACATATCACTCCCCTTTTTCATTTCTTTCTTTCCACATACAAATTTAAACCTTGTCACTGGAAGTAGCAATTACTTCTAAATTCTAATCACAAACAGGTTATTGTGATACACACATTTTCAACTTCCAATACACCATAAGTCTTATCTCCCTCTATAACATTTAAAAGATCCAAAAAAGATTCCATTGGACAGAAGGATATAGTCGAACATAGCTTCCAGTTCACAAGCATCAAAAGCTTATAACCTATTTAAAACCAATACAAAATAAACCTAGAAGAACTTGCATCTTTCAAAATAGCCAAGACACAAAATTCTGACCTGACTTATACTCAAATCCCCAACCTTTGAAGTGTCGTCACCTGTTATGTTCTGCAAGTCCCTGCCCTATAAAATGTGAGAATCAAATCACTCCAGAAAGTATTTAGTAAATTTAACACTAACGCAAGGCAACACAGTGCAAAAAGAATGGCAAACAAAGGGTGAATGTAAAGCTACAAACTCCATCCTTATGGACAAAAATGCACTAACATTGCCATAGGATAAAAATCAAAATCAAAATACCTATCATGTAGGGCCACTAGAACACCATCACGAGAACGAGATGCGTCTATTTCTACACAATCGACTTGAGAACGAATTGCTAGACGATATGATGTCATCTGTTCCAATAAAAGATCAGATGGATACTTGTCAATTCACATTATATTTTAAACACAGATTACTCTAGCAAAACAAGACGATACATATCCAAAGATTTTTACTTATGATGTTACGAAACTAAATAAAAAGATTCTGGTAAAGATGAAAGTTGCAATGTGCATCCTTGATGTGTTAGATGATAACCTAGATCAAAAGAAAGGAAGAGGAAATTCCCTAAGAAAAACAAACCTGTTCAAATAATAAACGATGAAGAGAGCTTATCTATAAGTGGGCCGACATGGGACTGGCCACCCTACACTCATCCTTTGTCAGGATTTAATATAATGTATAAGAAAGATACGCAGCAAGTTTACCACAACCACATAAACAGAAGCGAGAGTTTTAGTGTGAAGTCAACATTTTATTAAATTACAGGCAAAAGATTCTGCTCCTTCGCAAAAACAAAACAATACAATCTTGAGCAGCTACAGACTCATTCACTCTTGACACTTGTACATGATTGTTAAGTATCTATTTATAAAAGTACAATGGAGATGGAAATACAATCTAGAACCTCCCTTAACTCCTCTTTTAAACTTTCTAGAAACAACTTTATTAGAACACCCATATTTAATTAGTACATACGACTAGCTGATGCAACACATGGGCCCACATACCAACAAATATTCATTAAAATCTAACAACACCCCATCTTAGGTTGTTCTTCTTTAATTCCAAACATATGTGTGAAGTGCGACCCTTCCATTCTTTCCTTTGAACTGAATTTTGGTAAATATGTCTACCACTTTATTATTCATTATTGCTATTAGATAACAAAAGTTATACTTATCAACTTTCTAATTTTCTCTCTAATAAAATGATAATTAATCTTTATATGCCTAGTTCTAACCTGATAAACTAGGTTTTAAGAACATTGAATACAGCTTTGATTATCACAAGAAAGTGATGGAGACTGCATTTTTCTCTCAACATTGTAGTTTATTTTAATAAAATGAAGTTGAATCTCCATATAGTTAGTTCTAGCTTATACAACTTTGATTATCACAAGAAAGAGGGGTAGGCTCAATTTGTTGTAAGCCAATGTTTTCAAGAATTCTTCTTAGCCAAATAGCCTCATATTGACCTGGTTGCAACCTTCTATTCAGCTTCAAAAGATTATAGTGCTATTATAGCCTGCCTTTTGTCATGCCAATACACAGTTCCAGATCCCAAACTTCTTGTAACCTTCCTACAATCAACATTGTTGGCCCAATGTAAATCTATGTTCACTGTAATATTCCAAATTTTGTGAGTGTAAAAATTGCAAAGGGGTTTTGTCCAGTTTTGATAAAAAAAAGGGGGCAAATATTATTTTCATTAGAAAAGTACAGCAAAATAATATTTTATTGGAGAAAGGTGGCAAAATATTCTTTTAGTAGGAAAAGGCAGCATAATATCATTTTATTAAAAATGGCAGCAAAAAGTCATTTAGTGGGAAGTGACCCTGACTAAAAATAATGTTAGAATGGTAAATCTATAAGCTAGAGGGAGGCTCAATGAAGAATTATAAAAAGAGGGTGGACTCATTTGCAAAGTATTCTAATTTTCTATCATCTCTGAGTTTCAAGCGAAACTCTAAGCTGATTTCTGTGGACTTCGAGTGACACTCTAGTTAGCTCTTGGGGAGGATCATCTCAAGTCTCTCATTTGTGTTTATTGCAAGGCTTCACAAACCTCCAAGAGGTTTGAGTACATTTCTTCCAAGAGGTCGAGTACCAAAGTTTAAAGGGTGATTTCTGAAGATATATTTCAAGGTCAAATTGGAGATTGAGTTCCTTCAAGACAAGATGGCCGAGTTAAAACGCTCAAGGGCCAAATTTATACATCAATGTTAGCTGAGTTAATATCCCAGATCTTGGCTGGGTTTTTACATCAACATTGGGTCGAATTTCCTGTGGTAAAGGAGAGGGACGAGTTCAGAAATATGGGCCGATTTATCAACAGCTAAGCACTAGACGAATTTTCCTGGAGCTGTGACTGAGTTTGGCCTCAAATATGTCATGATAAATTTGTTGGGATGCCACAGTTCCCTTTCATGTTGGCTGAGATGTATCTACATTCATTTGGAGTTGTTGTCTATTAAAGAAGGGATTAGTACAGTTGCTGATTTACCGAGTGTTAAGACAGCCCTGTGTGGGATTGATATTTGTGGAAGAGGGTTCTATTATGGTGGGATGATTGTTATGTTCATATTTATCATTAAGAAAATTTGTATGGTCTAGTCTTGTTGCCACACAATCTAGCAAGGGTCCTAGGAGGGTACCTAAGGGACAACTACTAGACCAAGTGACAACAATGGGACAAAGACCGATTGTCACCACAATCAATGTCCCCTGCTCTTTATGGACTTTCACTGGTGGGAGGAGTCCTGGTACAGAGGAAATCACTTGTAATGATGGGATCAATGATAAGGTATAAAGCGATTCCCAAGGCCCATTCAAGGAGAGGCTCAATTAAAGGCCTAATACAAGAAAGGCTCTCCAAGAAAGACCTAGGATTGAAATTGAGACCTAGGGCTTGAGACAACACAGTGAGGCTAGGTATGCCTAGAGTCAAGATTCCAAGATGATATAGGACCTCTCAAGAAGCTAATTAAGATGGTTTACTTTTTGAAATATGTTCTTGCTATACTTGAGAGAGACTTGGAAAGAAGCCCACAAAAGACCTAGGGTTTCTGGATTATTGTGGGAGGAGCCCCTCCAATGTGCTCACTAGGTCAAGGTGAGAGAAGGAATGGGGTCTTAAATGATTTATTCCAACAAGTATCAAGTTTTGCAACCCCTAAGAAGACCACCTTATCTAAGGGGTGAAGCAACTAGGTTTCAATCCAAAGACACAACTAGGGCATCAAATTTCCAGAGATTTAACCATGGGAATTCAACCAAACTGGAGATCTTGTAGAGGAGACACCAACACAGATACCTATCTAAACGGTTTTGAAAGATCACCCCTCTATAAGATTTCACAGGAAGCTCTATTTGGTTGTCTAGGAAAAGGGGGTTTGGTTGTCTAGGAAAAGGGGGTCGAAAAGTTTTGGAGGGAGAAAAAGAAAGGTAAGGAAAAGCTGACCACTAATTCTACTTGGATCAGTGCCTAATCCTTGGGCTATGGAGTCTATGATGATCTAAAATTTCGCCAAAATATTCTTCAAGGAGGCTAAAAAGTGGTGCCCTGGCAACCACTCTTTAACATTTATCCACCCAAGCTCTATGGATTTTCATGGAAGAAATTCAATTCTAATCCACTAGAACATTCATCTACTTGCCATACAATGAGTAAGTGCAATTGCCAATCAAATAATCTTTCACAATGATTTTCAATAAAACTAGGGCAAAAAAGGCATTAATTAATTGCAACAATTCCACACATTAGACATTATTCAAGATAGATCTTCAACAAAATATAGCACTTACAAGATGACAAGAGATGTATCCAACCATAGAACAAGAAATAGCTCCAAGATAGAACAAAAATTTCAATTCCCAAATATATCGAAATGCATCAACAGATCTCCAATAGACATCCAAGAAAAGTGTGAAGTTTGTACAGGAGAAAGAATCCAAGTGATGATGATGCTCTCACAAATGAGAGTCTCATCTACTTATATGACCCTCTAATAGTTCGAATTAGCCTAAAATGCCCCTTACATTATTTTAATGTGCAAAATAACATGTCCTTGGTGACAAGCCCACCAAGTAGCTCATAAAGTGAAGAATAAGCCAACCAAAAGTGAACCGAAATAATGAAATCATGGTGTAGAAGAGTCATTGGAGGACCTCACTAAGTCCTCAAGGTGCCATAATGAGAGTGAGGGCTCCATACATGATAGACAAGGGGGTGGCCATTTTGTTCTCTAAGTAAATCATCATCTGGTGCTCCATAGTGGCTTTGGGGCACAATTAATGGTATCATGGGTCTCTTGAGGAAAAGTAATCCTATAGACTGCTCCAAATGAGGGCACGGAAGATGGTCTTTCCTTCCCGTGTCTCAAGGATGATACAAACCTCCTCTGCACCTTGGATCAGTTGCCAAACCTTGTATATACTGATAAGTCGGTTGGGGGCACTGCTAGTCCAAGTGCATCATCTCACATATAACATGAGGCAATGAACAAGTTGTTGAAGGTGCTAAGGGCGCCCATAAGATGAGAGAATACTATATCACCTGACAGTGTCCCATGGCTCTCAACGCATCCCCTACAAGTGTCAATATGATCCTTTGGTGGGCTTGGGCCCCAGTTAAGTTACCCAACCCATGATGAAACCACCTGCCAATTCTGTATAAGATCCAATGTGTCTCCTCACCTTCAAGTACAATAATTCGTTAGTGCATTTAAGTGAATCAAGTTGGTTAGGCAAGGGCACAAATGAGACTTCATAATGGGTTTCCCTTCCAAATTTGGGGCTTTCCGCATGTAATGGCATTAGCTCTGTGGTGACCATACCAAAGTTAAATCGCTAAATTCTACCAGAATTTAGCAGATGCAAGTTAAACAGGAATTTATCACTTTTATTCGCAGATACCTAAGTCACCTGACACGGGGATTCGGGACACGTAGGATTCGAGATTCGTGGTGTCGGATTCGAACACGCTGACCCCCCGGAACAGGACACGTTAGGACACGTTATATATTATTTTATTAA
>APFE031619775.1:23123-34345 GCA_000404065.3 Pinus taeda | reverse complement strand
GATTAAGGAGAATGTCACTTTTACTTTAAGAATTTAACATTACCATGAATAGCATATCAATACTAGGGCCTAGACTTGATCATGAAGCTGCCAAAATGCTCTACTCCTTGCTGCAACAGCACAAATCACTTGCCAAATGAAAATATTAATGAGAAAACACGCCCTTTTCTTTCCCGCACTGAGCTTAGCGAGTCCTGGCAATCGGACACGTGTCCTAAAATCGCGACACGCCCTCGGACACGACGTGTCCTGTGATTTGGACACGAATCCGGACCGAATCGTGTTGGATTCGCCGGATTCGGGATTCGCAGGGGGTTTAGGACGAATCCGGTGACTTAGACAGATACATACCTGGCTTCCGTCATTGAAGTCAATCCCAAGTTGTCGTAGCCCCAAATTTGTTCTCGTTACCAAAGTGACCAAAACCTCCCTGCCAAACAGGGCACAATCTCAGTACCCAGCTCCAAAATACTTCAAAATTGAAGTAATCTGGCCCCTGTGCCCAAAAGCTTCAAGAACAATCAAGGCTTCTCTTTGTTTGTGGCTCTCTATTTTGAATTTCTCCTCTATCTTTCCAAAAACAAACTCCCTATTGATTTACCCAAACCCCCCTTCCTCTCCTAAATAGCAGAGGTTCCTTTGCCTCTACGCATTCGTTCACTGTCTTTATAAAAGAATATAATTTTTTTTTGTCAAACTGTGGCCGCCTTTCACCATATATGCTACGTGCCTTATATTTTGTTCATAATATGGATTTGGTTAAGTTTGCATAGGGGTCTTTTAGGTTTATTATCTTTTAATTAATATTGATTTCCTTTAATTCCTTTGAATTTTATTTCATATAGATTTTCATTAATATAATTGATAATTATCAATAATTAATACAATATTTAGTTAACATAATTAATAATATTATAGTTACCCTTTTATTTTGTAAAATGTTTCGAATTTACTTTTATTCTGAATAATATGTTAAGTATGGTGTTATATATAGCAAGTCATCCACCTTAATACGTTTATAATATTATAGCGAGTTTAGGTATTTACTTAGTATGTCAATAATTCATCCACTGGACTTTTCATAAATGGTTAGCACATATACTAATGCAATGCATGTGATACATGCATATGTAGCTATCATATTCATGTCTCGTATGCATGCTAATATTCACATTTTGTTTGTAAATTGTAGGTGGGTCATTACAAGCTCCCTTGGTATGAGTGTTTAATAAGCAACCCTATTAGGTGTTTCCAGCCCCTAAAGGCAAGGACATGTCCAAGGTACATCCTTCAAGTGGTAGGTGTCATTGAATAATGATGAGGCGGATTGGGACAAAGGGGTCTCAAGGCCAAATTCCATGGGCTCAAGGGTGGTAATGATGAGGGATGTCCATATATTTGGATGTATGAATGTAAGAGGGAGCAATCGCAGTACATGAGTTACCTTGACTTTCGTTTTTCCATCCTTCTTCATTTTCCCTTTGCCTTTTATTTGTTTTTTCTTTTATTTTATTTCTCGAGACTCCAAGGGACGAGAGCATGTTGTGTATG
The DNA here is from genome assembly GCA_000404065.3 of Pinus taeda. NCBI lineage: Eukaryota > Viridiplantae > Streptophyta > Pinopsida > Pinales > Pinaceae > Pinus > Pinus taeda. The sequence continues at coordinate 32,794 of APFE031619775.1, read as the reverse complement.
ATTACTATGATATAACAGTGATTACCCCCTTAAGGTGGGTAGTTCATCGCCGACCAAGGGTTGGGACATGCATTGGTTCCTAAATGATGCAAGGGGCGCCCCATAAGGGCCCTAGGAACCAGGGTAATGGTCATAACGATAAGATGTAGAGCTCATGTTAGGCCTTTTCCCATAAGTTAATATATTGTCCCAACCATATTTTGCATTTTGTGATATTATTTTCTTTTGTATGTGGCCATGATATGCTTTATCTTCCTTTTTTCAGCTGAATCAGCCTTCAGGGCATCGTTCCATGCCTGACCCTAACATGTGGACAAGGGAGCAGGGTACCAAAGCCTTGTGGACCCAATGGCCATGTGGACTCAGAGAGGAAAGATGATGAAATAGGGCATGTAATGTGTTGAGGGGAGTGAAAAATATGAAATAGGAAAACGGGACCGCACTACCAAAATTAGGGTTTCCCAAGTAGTGCCCATCATGAAGCTATAAGCCAATAGGGGAGATATCACGGGACTAGGGTTGAGGATTAACCCCCCATTTAAGTTGAGAGAACAAGACTGCAATCAAAACCCTTCCTCCTTCCAAGTCACCCAATAATCCATACCCAATGTGCCCAAGGAAAAACAAGCATAAGCACCCAATTGGACAAGGAAATACATACCTTTAGGATTGTATGGCCCACCTTCAAACATACGCTCTTGACAAATGGGTGTGGGGACTGTTGTCACCTCGTTTGCACACCTAGGTTAGTGTGGAAAAAATCCTCAACTCCACAAGGTGTGATCTTGGAGGCAAAATAAGAGAAGGGGATGTCATCTAATCCCAACTCCCTTCGTTAAAGCTCTCTCCTAGTTAAGCTAAGGGGGGTGGTCCCTAAAAAAGGTTAATGAAGTGAAATGTGAGGTTCTAAGAGACTAAGGTTAATGGAGCTACTTATCAAATATAACTTGATTAAATGTTAAGAAAGTATGTAAATAATGAACAATATAAAGATATATATTCAATGATAATCAATGCAACATTCAAGAAATGATAATATAAAACAATGTCTTGTAAATGATTCCTCAAATAAAAATAATAAGTACTTGCTCAAATGGAAATTCAAAGTACAATGATAAGTAGTCTTGCAAAGCCAACGTTAGATCAAAATGAACAAATAAAATATCACTTACAAGATATAAATGGAAATTGTATTTGTAAAGGAAATGCTCAAGTAGCACTTAAACAAAGACATCAAATGACAATGAGCCAAATAATCATTAAAATGACAAGTTCATTGGATAAAAATATTGCAAGTAAAACTTAAAATGCTCACAAGATGACTTGATTAAAATGATGTGCAAAACTAACTATGTGAGATGCAATTATCTTAGTAAATTTTAAACTATATGTCTATTCTAAAGTGAGAAATTCCCCTTCAAATTCTTACCAAGGGGTAAAGATTGGAGTGACTTGCAAGGAAAAGGAGTTGAGGAGGCACTGAGTCCGTCGCTAATGATACCCTTCCCTAATCCTTACAAATCATGCATGTCATCGTTGCTACAAGGAGACAAAGTCACCTTCATAACTGAAGGGTCACACACTTTACCTTAATTCGTACCAAATGGAAGAAGTTTTCAGGAAAATTTGGTCATATGTTGTCTATACAACCAAACTTATGATTGGAAGTAAATTTTAGAGATGCAAAAACTAATACTAAAATGCCTAAATGATTAAGTTTTATGCTTCCCAAAGAAGAATGTTAATAACAATATTTCCAAACAAGAGATAATGTTTAAATGAAATGCACCAATATTTTCAAATGGAAAAGATAGAATGAAAACTAGCTCAATATAACTTCACAAGGCTTGAGATATATTTTTCTTCTATAATCAATAATATAGCTTTGTCGAGGAAATGATGGCGCTTAGGGTTTTGGAGCTCTGGCAATGGCGGCCTGGTTTCGAGACTTAACCACGCACTCACTCCCTGCCATCCACGGACCTATCCCTCCAACACTCCGACCACCCTCCTCCATTCACACCCACCCGACCCGTTTACTGCGAGCTGCACTATTAACCTGTCTGACCCGGCATCTGTCAACTAAGGGTTTTTACCAGGGCAGTTAATGTTAGCTATCGATTAGCATGAACGGGGATATCGTTGATTATTCTGAGGACCCTTTTGCATTAGACCCCAACTAGTCGGTCTTCCCTTCGCATTTTTCGCCTACTCCACGAGCATTTCACTAGACATCCCTTCTACCCTAGCTGATGCTCCTAGGGCTTACATGGTGCCAGACTACCTAGTTTTTTCGCCTTCAGCTTTGCAACCTCAATTATTGACCAGTCCGTCAAATTCTTCATTGTTGTTCCCTAGCATTCCTGAGACAGTTTTTTATCCTCCTGATCCTGCTTTACCCTCGCTCTCTCCGGCTTCTCTGCAGTTTATTTCCTCCTACCTTAACCCTCCTGCACCCCCACTCCCTCTGCATCCCCCTTCATCTTATCTCTGGGGACTTCTCACACCCTCCATGCACAGACGTTGTCCATTTTTCTGCGCCATCCGCTTGAACCCTCCACTCCCATTCCCTCTTCACAGATACCTGATCCTCCCACCTCTGGTTGTTTTGCGGTTTCATCCCCTCCCCACCTGGGTTTGTCTGGGGCTCCCCATTTGGCCGTTGACTCGTTTCCTCCCCCCAGCGCTCTGAGCAGACCCCCCCCTGGCCGACCGGGTCGACCGCCCAAGAGATTCAAAGGGGTGAAGGCTTGTATGAAGAAGATCTCACTCACCTTTGGTGACGACATACATATGGGAAATGTGATGGAGACCTTTGATCGTGTCTTGGGTCGGGTTAGAGGTAGGACATACTCAGCTACGCGACTGAGACAATGGGCCTTGGAGATTTGGGGGCAGATCCTCACTAAATTACATCAGTTGTTACACTTTCTCGCGAATGGTTTGCCCTCTCATTCCATTGGCCTGATTTTATCCCATGGGTCCTATCAAAGCACTAGCACATCGAGATGGCGCCAATACTACTCAAATGATGGAGCCTTCTTTTCGATCCCAACAGAGAACACCTAGAAGCTAGGCCTATTTGGGTTCGCTTGCCTGGATTACCCCTGCACTTACGGTTGAAAGACGTTTTCAAACGGATTGGGAATGCCCTTAGACGGTACATGGATTATGATAAATCATATATGCTATCTGGAAATATGTCGATGGCACATATATTGGTTCATCTTGACACCAGGGAAGGTCTGAAGGAAAATACGCAGTTGCATTAGCAGGACGGTTGCAGGGTACAGATACTGGACTACGAGGGAGTGCCTTATCTCTATTGGAGGTGTCATAGGATTGGACACCTATACAAAGATTGTCCACTCATCGCATCCAGCTCTACATCGGTTGCCCGATCTGATCATGTTGCTTGCAATTCTATTGCTAACCAGCGTGGTAAAGCACCTGCTCGGCACGAGGTGGACCAGGAGCTGAACTCAGGCGCTCGCATGGAGCATGTTCGCCCCGCATCCCCATGTATCACCAGATCTCGTGCGGCTGCGGCGGCAGCTGCCTCTGTTGCGGGTACGCTCTCTTTACCTGCATCTCCCCCTTATTTATCATCTGTTTGTATTCCTTGTTCTGTGAGTGGTGTTGTTGTACCTATTATTTGTACCCCTTCTGTTTTTTGCACTTTGGCCCCTTTTGCCCCCACCTTTTCCCCCAAACCCCTACCATTACTAGACTCTCGGATTCCCTCTCCCTTGTGGAGTTATCCTCTGAATCTAGTAGGGGTCACAATTGCAACCTTCAATCTCTGACCTAATTTACCCCGGGGGACAGTAGTGGCATTGGTATCACCCCCTCGGCCCCGCATTCCAGAACCTCTCAAGGCAAACACTCTCTCATGTCAAAAGCCATATTCCAGGCTGGACTAGATGTGGCTCAAGGCCGACAACAACCCATAGACAAGGTCCTTAGAGCATTGACCTCCCTTCCCACTAGTCTACCATGAAGTGGATCTCTTTCAATTGTCGAGGTTTGGCTAGCCCAACAAAGAAACTAGCTTTCCGACGGATGTTGGAATCGAAATTGGTCGACATTATTTTTTTTACAGGAGACTCTTGCGGCCAACACTCAAAATATTCCCATACTTGAGGCCATTTCCCCTGGCTGGCATTTTCTTACACTAGATGCCCTTGGGCAGTCTGGTGGATTGGTATTGGGTCACAACCCCAAGTCCATTAGATTATTGAATTCCTGAGGTGGGGAAGGGTTCATTGGCGTTGATATTTACTCTGCAAATGTAGGAAGGGAGATGCGGGTTATAAATATATATGGGCCCTATATCAACAGGGTTCCATTTTGGCAGTTGTTACTAAATTATAGAGGGGGACCTCAACTTCTCTCTTGGACACGCAGAATCTTGGGGAACGAATGCTCAATGTGACACATTATCGAATGAGATCCAGTCTCTACTGGAGGATCATCATCTGATCGATATCCCTATGACCCAACTCTGACCCACTTAGCGAAATCGGAGGACAGGTGAAGCTACACTTACCAGGAGATTGGATCATTTTCTAGTTAAGGAATCCTTGTTGGAACAATTACCCTTATATCTTCAATGGGTGGGATTTGGGGGATTGTAGGATCACATGCCCATCTATCTTGAAATTACAGGTGGAGATCGTAAACCCAAGGCACCCTTTAAATTTAATTCGACCTAGCTCAAAGATGATAGTTATATCCAGATGGTCACAAAGCATTGGAAGACCTGCACTCCCCATCTGGGACAATCAGCCTCTGCTGATTTTGCATATAAAATGCTGACCTTGAAGCAAAAGTCTATTGATTAGGCAAACGACAAGAGGATCAAGGATGAGCAAATCTATAGGGACACAGAACTGGAACTTGAACACTTGGGGGACGAGAAAAGTAGAGGGTTTGATACACCTGAGGCAAAAAGAAAGACTCGTCAAATTAGAGTTAGAGCGGAATAGGATATTGAAAGACCGAGAGGAAACAAGGAGACTTCGTAGTAGGGTTATCTGGCTATTGGAGGGTGATGAAAATACTAAGTTTTATCATCATGTAGCTAATGGGCAACGGGCTATCAATACCATAAGACTTTCCATCATTTGGCCAACCTTGGTATCTCCTATTTTGGTAGATTATTCCAAGCCCACCCGAGGCTAACCTAGCTGAGATCATCAAGGTTGCATGACACTTCCCCCGATTCATGGACTAAGATATAGGAGATGGATTACTCGCACCGATAACCATGGGGGAATTAGAGGCTACAATCAAGTGGTTCAAAAGGGACAAGAGACCAAGACTAGATGGCTAGTCGATTGAATTTTATATAGCATTTTTTGACATGGGCATGAGCTTCTCCAGATCATTGAAGAGTGCCGCACAAGTGGGCGGATGTATGACACATTTAACTCTACCTTTATTGCCCTCATCCCCAAGATTGATGATCCACAAACCTTCGATGATTATAGGCTTATATCCTTTTGCAATTGTATCTACAAGTTTATTGCAAAGATTATTGCAAATCGCCTCAAACCCATATTATCTGATCACATATATTCGGAGCAATTTGCATTCCTTGATCATCGTCACATTGATGAAGCTGTGGGAATTGCATACGAGGCCCTCCACTCCATTAAATCTAGGAAACTCAAAGGGATGATTCTCACGATTGATTTTGCTCTATATCCGAATGTTATTAACACATCTAGGCTTTCCTCAATCATTTATTCAATGGATTATGCGTTGCATATCCAATGTTTCTTATAGTGTATTGATCAATGGATCGGCATCCTCTTTCTTCCATTCTGAAAGGGGCCTTAGACAAGGGTGCCCCCTCTCTCCTCTCCTCTTTCTATTGATCATGGAAGGTCTAAACAGACTCATTACTGCAGATCGACGACAGGGCAGACAGGTTGGTATCAAGATTATCCACAATTGCACCCCCACTCACCTATTATTTGTGGATGATATTCTCATATTTCTAAATGGTACACTGGGGGAAGCCACTGTATTTGCTATTGCCTTTCAATTATTCTGTTTCGCTATTGGTATGCAGTGCAACAATCATAAATCTACTCTATCAGCAATTGGTTGCACTCCTTATGAGATTGGCATGGCATTGCAACTTTTCCCCTTCACTAATTTACAGTTTGAGGAGGGCCTTAAATATTTGGGCTTCCGGTTAAAACGCTTTAATTACCGGATTGCAGACTGGGTATGGTTGGTGGCCAAAATTGAAAGAAGACTAAATATATGGCATCACAAATGGTTGTCTAGGGCAGGGAGACTAATACTCATAAAATCGGTCCTGGAGGCCACCCTGGTATACTAGATGTCATTAGCTTGGATTCTAAAGGGAATCATTTGTAGGATCCAGCAACTGTGTTGTAGATTCCCCTAGAGGGGCAAACAAGATGGGCAAATATTTGCCTGGACTAGTTAGGTGTTGGAATTTCTATGTCTAACCTGTTAGAAACCCTTCACGTACTTTCTGATTTATTTCTGCCTACTTGTTTTGATTAATTAACAAGTTATTTATCATGTAAAACTGAAAATAAATACAAGTACATGCTCAACACATTACAGATCATCAACTGAAGGAAACAAAACAAGCACACAAGTGACACCATTGTTTTTGGACGAATGTCCCCAGAAAAACCCAATGCGGGAAAACTGGTGCAGCTATCTCAAGGTTTTATTATTATGCAGTTTCTGAATACAATCTGGGTGCAAAACCGGCTCACCCAACAGAGAATAATCTCAACAGTAATACTTCTACTCGGAAGTAGATATTCCAGTTGAAACCCCAGATAAACACTCCGACAACTTCCAGCTCCAATTTGCCTCACGAAAACCCTAGCGTCAGCCTCTAGGGACTGCGTCAGCCCAGCATCACCCTAGCTCGCCCTGCGTCAGCCTCTGGAGGCACTGTGTCAGCCCTTAGAGCCTCTACGTCACCCACGTTGGCTCTCTGAGGCATTGTGCAGCTCCTGGTTGCCTCTGCATGAGCCCTGGCTGGCTCTTCGTGAACCTCTCGCTGGCTCTGCGTCCCTCTCTCCCAGCTTCTGCGTTGATCCTCCTGATATTATCTCTGCCTCTCTGTTTCTGTATTCACTGCCCCTCAGTTGCAACTCTGATCACTCTTTCGACTTCCTTAACAAACCCTACCCCAGAAAATCCAAATCTTGATCAACTCGGTGTGTTCTCCACGTGACCCTCAAACCTCCTTTTATACTTTTCTCGTTGACAAATCAACGAAGGAGATTAAGACCCTAATCAACAGCTAAGATTAATTCTTGCTTGATCCATGACTTTTGGATCCCTCTAACACAGTTTTATATTAATTCACACTAATAGTTTATTTTCCTTAAGTTCAGACTTGGGGACTCCATTAAAAATATTAATTATTTTAATATCTCCCAAGCTGTTTAGAATCTGCCCAAACCATTTCTGGGTATTGGAGATCTCATGTGCTTTAGCCTCTCCACCAATTTTCGTGGCTAGAGCACATCCGATGCTACCCCAAATCAACACTCCCTCTTAGCGAGGACTGTGCTCTAGTAATACTCCTCACTGAGTATCACCTTGATCATCCGGCATCGATCCCTATGCTGATGCTAGGCCTGCTGCCCAACATCCTCTGCACTGATGTATCATGTACTGCTACCCATGGCCCTACCACTGCCACTGTTGCATCTGTACAACATCTCCCTCTACATCCGTGTTGCTGCCTATGGCCCTGCCACTGCCACTGCTACATCTACATTGCATCCCCTCTCATCATGCTGCATCGTGCTGGCCATAGCACTGCGACTGCTAACTGCTGCACTACAACTCAGTTACTTAGAAGTAAGTAACTGATCCTCCCAACCTTGACATCTTTGTTAGGCTAGAGACACCCTCGATGCTGAAACTCCCTCTGTCGCTAACAAGTGCTCCCTGTCTGACCTTTGTGCTGCTGCAACAACTCTGTGCATCTCGTATTGCTGCCTCACGCTGTCCTAGGACTCTTGCACTGTAGCTCCCTCTGTCGCTCCATCTGCATCCGTCTCTACCGACATCCGCCAGTCCTACTACTCCTCTTCGGGGCTCCCATAGCAATATATAATCCAAGAGGTTGGGTACGTCGAGGATCCTGCCATTAATCGCCTGTAGTCCGTCTGACTACAGCTCGATGTCTCCCCACTTCCGCCCAAGAGGCATGTGAGCACTCACGGCATAGTCATCATCTGTCTCCAATTCCTTCTCCACCCTTGCTGGCGCAACCTTGGTCTTGGAAGCCTCTCCTTTGCTCTTCTTTCTCGGAGACTAACTGGCATAGTTGCCCAGTTCCCCACAGTTGAAGCATTTGACCTTGGATAGGTCCTTCTTCTTCCATTTCTCCTGCTTTCCCTCAGACGCTAGGGCAGCGTCCTCCTCTTCCTCCTTCTTGACTCTGATCCCCTTGTCACTGCTTCCCGCCTTGCTTAGCCTTCTGATCTCTTCCTGGCGAAGAGCCGCACACATTTCCTCCGAATCTAGAAGGGTTGCCCTGCCCAGTGTGCTCTGGACAAACACCTCACAGTATTCTGAGACTGCGTTCAGGGTTGTTCTCACCATCATTTCTTGATCCGGCGTGGCCCCTATGGAAGTCAGTTGATCCCAGGTCTCCTTCAATCGACCGAGGAAGCTATCGATCTGTTCTCCCTTCTGCATCTGGTATAACCATTGTTGATTTCTAGTAGCATCTTCCTCTACACGGAAGTATGCTGATACAACTTCTTTAGGGCCTCCCACATCTCATTTGTCGTATTCTTCTTAGCAATGTGTGGTACTACATGGTCCTTGACCCCGTCAAGGATGATGCTCTTGGCCCTTGCCATTACATTTTTGTACTTATCGTTATCAGTCAGGGCAACTGGGACTGCTATTGTCCTCAAGGCGAATTGCTTGAGACGGTTCCTGTCTAGAATGGATAAGATTTTGGCCTTCCAAAATACGAAGTTTGAGGCTCCGTCCACTCTGTCCTGGTCTCTTACCCCATTCACTACCATCTCACTGCTCCTCTACTTTCCTCCTGGAAGTTCTCAGTGTGACTCCCTCTAAGCCTCGATTTCCCTCCTCGAAATCCCTTTGCCAACGTCCAGATGCCCCCACTCTGATCTTTAGTGCAGCTGAACTACTAATCCGGAGTTCTTGGCTAGAAATCCTCGATAGCAACTCCCTCCTCCTTGGTCTTGCCCTATTAGGTATTGTTCTGACTACAGTACCCCACCAACTTCACTCTGCAACTTACCCACAGCCTCCTAAGCCCCAGCAACCTGAAGGTTAGAGCTTCTAAGCTCTACGCAATCCCGGCACCAGCAAAATCCGCACCTCCTAGCCACGGGCGTCAATCCTTCCTGAATGAGAAAGATGACTGGGCACTATGTAAGTCGAGTCTGCTCCCCTCTGCCACTACGCTGATCCTCTTCCCGGCTCAAACTTGATAACACAGGCATTGCGTCACCCCTTCCTTGTTGCTTCTCTACTAAGAACAGCTTCTATCACTTGGGACAGTTGTTTTCTGTTGCTGCTGCTCTACTCAGCTAATGTCCTCAGTTCTCCTGTGATCTGCAACCACGCTCTGATACCATGTTGGAATTTCTAAGTCTAACCCGTTAGAAACC
>APFE031619775.1:0-14590 GCA_000404065.3 Pinus taeda | reverse complement strand
AAAAGGCTAATTAAAAATTGGAAATTCTTTTTAAAGTCTTTTTTGTGTTGTGGTGAAGTTAAATGTGCTTAAAATGTTTATATCTGGAAATTAACTCCTTGAAATCTGGTCAGCGTTTAAATTTCGTGGTTGTTTAAAGCATTCCTTCTTTAGAAATTTAATTGCTGGAATATTGTCAATGCATTGTGCATTTATTGATTATCTTGCATCTGGCAAAATTAATCTTTGTTTGGGTTATTTGATGATAAATGATTGTTTTACATGGTTTATACTTCTGCAACATTTAACAAATAATCATTTAATCATTAACTCCATAAAGCATTGGTACATTAATTTCTAAATCAATCAAGTGCTAAGTTGCCTTGTTGTGTCTCCCAACCCAACTGGTCCACAGTTGGTCTTCATTCATTCCATACGGTCTACCCCCCTTAGCCTCGGGAGACGGCTTAAACGGAGGGATTGGGGATCAAGGTGACAGCCCCTGGTCTGAGCGTTGTCATGACAATCTGTGCGACAACAAAGCCCACTTTGCAAATGAGAAGTAAATATGAGTGTTGTATTAATTATAAATATTAACCACATGTGAATTAGATTAGCAAATCAAATATGCATGCAAGTAAAATAAATTTGAAAGTTAGAAACTAGTCCATGCAAATCAATCTACCCAAGAGAGCCCTCCTTCTAAATAAGGGGGAAAGATGCCATGGGAAAATTCTCAAGCTCCCTCACAAGAAAATTTATCAATAGTTAGCTAGAAAATTAGTCAAGAAAATGCAATGTTTATACACAACATAATCTACACGAGTTAAGCTAAAGAGTATAAGTATACTCTCCTCTTTGCTTAGCCTATTCTAAAGTGAGAAATTCCCCTTCAAATTCTTACCAAGGGGTAAAGATTGGAATAACTTGCAAGGAAGAGGCGTTGAAGAGGCACAGAGTCCGTCGTTAACGATACTTTTCCCCTATTCCTTACAAATCGTGTATGTCATCGTTCCTACAAGGAGACAAAGCCACCTTCATAACTGCAGGGTCACACACTTTACCTTTCTTCGTACCAAATGGAAGAAGTTTTCAATCAAATTTAGTCATATGTTGTCCATACAACCAAGCTTATGATTGGAAGTAAATTTTAGAGATGCAAAAACTAATACTAAAATGCCTAAATGACTAAGTTTTATGCTTCCCAAAGAAGATGTTAATAGCAATATTTCCAAACAAGAGATAATGTTCAAGTGAAATGCACCAATATTTTCAAATGGAAAAATTAGAATGAAATCTAGCTCAATATAATTTCACAAGTTCCAAAAGTAAACTTGCTTGGAAATAAATTGCTTGTAAGTAAATGGACTAGATGTTAAATTGCAAATTACTTCAAATAAAGTTACACAAGAATACTTCAAAGGACATCAACAATATTCAATATAACATATGAACATGAGGTGACATAAAATGAAGAATTTATGTATCCAAGAAACTTGTGAAGCAATTGTCAAGTGAACAAAGTAGATGAATTAGTAAACTAATCTAAGCTTGCCAAAAATGTAAAGTACTTGCTTATGGAAAATTAGTTGCTTCGAAAGAGATGTTGCAAATGTTTTGTTTGGACAACCAGTAGATTGTACAATGCAAGAACTTAAAAGTTCAAAAATGTAAATGAGAAGTAAATATGAGTGTTGTGTTAAGTCTAAAAATTAACCACATGTGAATTATATTAGCAAATCAAATATGCATGCAAATAAAATAATGTGAAAATTAGAAACTAGACCATGCAAATCAATCCACCCAGAAGAGCCCTCCTTCTAAATGAGGAGGCAGGATGCCATGGGAAAATTCACAAGCTCCCTGACAGGAAAATTAATCTTTTATTAAAGAGAAAATTACAATGATGAGCCTTCTTTTGCAAGTGAGGGAAAGGCTTCAAGATTTGAGGTCTTTTTTTCCAATAAGATTCAACTTCTAGGCACTAGGATCCTTCCTTTGGGAAATAGAAACAATTTTTTACAGAAGGAAGATGGCTACAAGATGCCAATGATCCTCACTTACAAACTGGAAATTTATGACAGAATTCTCTCCCAAAAATTGCAGCCTTCAATAACCAAGAAGAAATGTGCAAGGAGGAGAGGGTAAGCCTCCATCAAGCCCACAATTAGCTAAGTGACAGCCTTTGGAACCTTTTGGGCAGCAGCAAATGGGGCTGCAAACAGTCACAAAGAGGGCTGAAATATCTATGCCAAAGGTCCTGAAACAACTTGTTAAATGTTTCAATTGAGATCTACCTCAAGCTGTCATAAGAATGAGTTAGTAAAAGATACAAAACAAATCAATAGTTAGCTGGAAAATTAGTCAAGAAAATGCAATGTTTATACACTATAATCTACATGAGTAAAGTCTATTCTTTGCTTAGCCATCATCAAGCACTTGAAAAACAAATTTATAACAATGAAACACAAGATTTTTAAGAGAAATGATTTAAATTTGAAAATAATGTGACTTGAATACAAGCTATGGCTAGTACCCCTGCAAGAAAATTCGTAAGATTAGATTGAGGCTTGAAGAACAAATGAGAGTTCCTTCAAAAGCATATCAAGAGTGACTTGGTCTCTCCAAAGGCTTCCCCTCATGCTTGATCATTAATCCAACAAGAGATTTTCCTTCTACAAAACTCAAGCAAAGATTAACTCCACATATAGATCTAAAAAATGAGCAATGACAAAGGAGGCCTAGAGATTTATGTGAAATCAACTAGGTCTATCTAAATCTAGAAAGAAAAAAAAATTAAATCATGCACTGATGCAAGATTGCTCCACATTCATACATCTCTAAAAGCATATGGAAGCATGAAACACAATGCATGTAAAAGGAAAATAAGCACAATTAATCAACAAAATTCCATATCATGTTCAAGGAGAAAGAACTTCTAATGAATGAAACCCCAAAGTCTTTATTGATATTGAAAGTGTACAAAGTAGCAGAGCTTCCGCAAGCATAAGAGCTCGTATCCAGATTCAAAATGAGAGCCCAAGGCTCATTTAAATAGAGAAATTAGAGAAGATCTCAAATGTAAACCCCAATCCAAAGTGGAACATGACGGAAATCACAAGGAAAATTTGAATTTTTTGTTTGGAGCCCCAAATGCCAAGTGTAGAGACCAAATCTGGGAGGTGGGCAAGGTATTCCTCTTCTGCCCATGTGACAAAATCATATTTCCTCTTCTTGTTGCCATGTGTGGATGTATGTGAGTAAAGAGGGGAGCAATTTCCATAAATTTCTCAAACCAAACTACTACTCTTTGACACCTTTGCCATTGTTTTGCGTGTCTCTTCCATTTGTTATGTGTTAATCACTAAAGTGAAGTGTGTGGAGATGGAGGAAGAGTTGTGCGCGCAAGTAGAGATTAAGGTACGTCATTATCCCACAAAAATATCAATTAAAATATTTACCAAGTCCATGGTGCGTTGCTTTCCTTTATGAATATCAGCTGCCCAAAGGATGTGCATCCCACCTAATCTGGCCAACAAAATGATTTTTCACATGTGCTCAAATTCTTGTGCCCTGTGGTTGCCAACTCACCCCTTTGGCCCACTTTTAACATGAAATTATTTTCCACTTAATTTCCATGTCATTTGGCATGTGGAATTTTTTTATTTTTCTCCACCTTCTATAATTTATTTTTCACCCCTCAAAGTGTGTCCTAATAGAAAGTTGAGGAGGAGAAGTGTAATTTTGAGCACCCATACCCCATACAACTTCTCTAAGCATTACTTATTACAATTTACAATCAAAATTTATTAAAATTTATGTCCTGTGGAAAATTTTAAAATTTTAAAAAATGACCCCTAGACCTAATCAAATTCTGCGAAACTTTACGAGTGATCTAACCGTTAGTTTTTGTAGCATCGGAGGTGTTCTAGTTTAGAAACTTTGTGGTGAGGCTAATGCATAGGTTTTCTCTAAAACCTAGAAATGGTTTCTGGAAATTCCACCTAGAAATGTCTCCATTAGATTATTAGTCAATTTTTAAATATTTCCTTAGTCTAAACTTCGGAAAAGTGGCTAATTAATTAGTATTGATTGAGATAGGTGAGACTCATCTAGAAACTCACACAAGTTGACAAAGAATTAATCTCGGCCATTGATTAAGATTAGAGTCCCACAATGAGATTATAAGAAGTCAATGGGTAGATGGAGAGGCAATTCAATCTAGCTTAAGAGGAAGAAGCTTTTAGTTCCAGAGGTCGGGAATGTTTAGAGGGCCAAAGAATCATTTTCCTAGTCCAAAGCAGGTAGGATGGCTAGATTGGCAGTTGAATCAAGCAGACCCTTAGAGGGACTGTGCTAGGGTGACGTACAGCATGGGCAAAGCTGGTTGGACAACTAGCTTTTCAGGGGCAGTCAAGTGTTGGGATTTCACGGAGAGGGTAATTTCCCTCAGATAATTTTTGTCAGTATTCCTCTTGGATAGATTCGCCAGTTTAGCAATTTTTATTGTACTCTGAATTTTTCATTGTTGCTTAATAATAAATATTAAAAACCCTCAACTGCTGCATCGATTTTCCCAAGTTGGGTTTTTCCGGGGACTTTTGTCCAAAAATAACTATGTTACATTTTTTTTGCCAGTGTTTTCTCATTTTCCAGTTTATCTTTCACGGTATTTTTATTTGTGAAGGTTGTAGTGTGATTAATTCGTTGTTGTCGTAGCAATAAACTGCATAATTTAATTTACAGCGAAAAGAATTAATTCCAATTGCTGCATTAAAATTTCGTAGTGAAATTTTCACATGGTATTAGAGCAATTCACCTCCTTTTGCGTTGACGTACATACGATTTTCTCATCCACATTTGAGTTGCTTTCAACTTGCTTGCTCAAATTAATGGCCATGAGATTCTTCTTCTTATTTTCTTTCTTCTTGTTCTTCAGGTTTAGCTCTAGATGCAACTTCTAGCACTTCTCCTCTGTATGGTCATCAACGCTACAGTGGTTGCAGTGGTTGTTGTGATCTTTGCACTGGTGTGTCATGACTATCGTCTTTCTATCTTTCCCCCCTTTTTTTCTTCTTCTTCCCCTCCTTAGTGTTGAAAAATGTAACTAGTTTTGGTCTTCATAAAATGTATTTGTCAAAAGAATTTTTATAATTGTTACAATGACTTATTAAAGCATGGGTTTCATGCTTGGGTCATCATTTTATTAGTCACAATCCCCACTGTGGACTCCTAGGATTAATAAAGACTCATTAGAGTCATTGTATATTTTATGAAACCCTTCTTGGGATTTCGAACGATGTAAAAAGAATTATTTTTTATCCAAAAATGAATTATGTGACCTCCACACCAAGTCGGCCTCAAAAAAATCAAGACAGACTCAAGGAAGGCAATTCGACCTCATTGGAAGGCTATATATACAAGGCAGTTTGACTTCATTTGAGCATCTCACTCTCTCAAGCATAGTTCGATATCTGAAACTAGAAGTTGGAATCTAGGAAGAAGTGCAAAGCAGACGGGGCTAAAAGGAGTGTGAGTTTGGTCAAGGAGGAAGGGAAGAAGAAAATTGAAGTTTTGGTCTCTCTCTCTCTCTCTCTCTCTCTCTCTCTCTCGTGTGGGTTGGCTTATGAGATCGAAGTCTCCTAGTCAAGGTCGAAGATGTTGCTGATGTTGAAAGCTACCAAGTCGAAGTTGCTAGGATCGAAATGTTGTTGCCACTAGGTCGAAGGTTGGATCGAAGAAGGAGAGGTCAGCTTAGTGTGGAGGTCTTTGTCTAGGCTGAAGACTCTCAAGGAAAACTATTAAAGGAAGATATTTTTCACTGGGTTTTCCCCTAGATAGGGTTTTTCCCTGGCAAAGTGCCTATATCTTGTGTCTTGTGTTTTTGGGATCTTCATGCACACATAATTTGGTAATTGCTTAATGAAAGATAATATAACAAATAAGTAAAAGAAGCCAACATAATTCACAAGTAATTATCAAGAAAGAGAAATCTAACCCTAATCCTACTAACATTGATTTCTCAACATGGTATCAGCGCTAAGGTCAAAGAAGATTGAAGATCACCTCGTTGACTTGAAGGAAATTATTTCTCCCTCTATGATAAGAATGAGATTCACTTCTACAGGAAGATGGATCAAGAAAATTGTCTAATACTTATTCAACAAGATCAAAAGTCAAGGGTTCTTAGTTGCACTTATAGGATCACTTAATGATGATAATGCATGGATCATTGACAGTGGAGCATCAAGGCATATGACAGGGGAAAGTAAGCAACTACAAACTCTATCAAAGGAACCATCTTCCCATGCAGTGGAATTGGGAGACAACAAAAGCTATGTTGTTAGAGGCCTGAGATCAACGTCTTTGAAGCTGGAGAATGGAGCAAAACTACATCTCAACAACATACTATATGTTCCAAGTTTGAAAAAGAATTTGCTTTCAATTTCTTGCTCAGAAGATAAAGGGGATAGAGTTGCTTTTGTTGATGGAAAGGTCATGGTTTGGGGAAAGGATTTAAGTATTGAGAAAGCTAAGGATATTGGAGTTCGTGATGGAAGTTTGTATAGGATCATTACACCACCTCCTCAAGCCCTAGTTCATATGGAAATATCTCATATTGAGCTATGGCACAAAAGATATGGTCATCTTCACTACAAGGTCGTTCCGACTCTTAAACATCTAGTTCATGGCATCCTTGATATCAAAGAAGATCATGAAGAAGTTTGCAAGGGATGCTCTTTGGGAAAACATACAAGAAAACCATTTTCAAATAGTGAAACAAGGTCTAAAGAAATATTAGACCTCATACATTATGATGTGTGTGGGCCCATGTCTGACAAATCACTTGGAGGTCATATTTACTATGTAACATTTATTGATGATCACTCGAGAAAGACATGGCTCTATCTTCTCAAGAAAAAGGATGAAGTATTTGAGAAATTCAAGGAGTTTAGATGCGAAGTGGAAACCCTAATTGAAAGAAAGATAAAAACTTTGAGATCTAACAATGGTGGGGAATACACTTCTAAAGAATTGATTGCATATTATAAAGAAGCAGGAATTAAGAGGGAGCTTATTGTTCCCTACTATCCCGAACAAAACGGGATGGCCAAAAGAAAGAATAGGACAATTGAAGAAAGTGTACGAACAAAGCTACTTGATCAAGACTTGCCAAAGTTTCTATGGGGAGAAGCAGCAATGAAAACCATATATATTCAAAATAGAAGTCCTCATGGAATTCTCGATAATATGACACCCGAGGAAGAATTCACAGGAATGAAGCTAAGTGTGGACCATCTCTGAATCTTTGGGTGTCCTGCATATATCCATGTTCCAAAAGATAAACGAAAGAAGCTGGATTCTACAAGCATAAAAGGGACCTTCATTGGCTATAGTCTCTCCTCAAAGGCATATAGAATCTACATCAAGGAAGGGAGACACATTGAAGTAAGCATGGACATTATATTTTATAAGAATCAACCCTACAAAAGATCGAAGGATATTCCTATTGATTTCAATGATGAAGATCTACCCAGATTTGAAGAAGAAGAAGTACAACCCGACAACCCTTCTACAATTCAAGAGGAAGAAGAAGAACCAAGTGATCCTATTCACCCTATGGTCATACCAAGCACAGGTAGAGGCCAAATTGGTTAAAAGCCACTCTTGAAGATGATGAAGGGTGTGGAGCTGCGAAAGGAAACTTCAGGGAAAGCAAAAGGTCATATGTTGCATATATGACAAGCCTAATTGAAGTAGAACCATCTACATTTGAAGAAGTTGCTCATCAAGTATGGAAGAAAGGTATGCAGGCAGAATATCAATTCATCATGAAGAATGGGGTTTGGGAAATCGTTCCTAGACCTAGTGACAAATCAGTTGTCACCTCAAAATGGATCTACAAGATCAAAAACGTTGTTGATGGAAGCATAGATAAATACAAGGCTAGATTTGTTGCAAGGGTTTCTCTCAAAAGGAGGGCAAAGATTATGAAGAAACCTTTGCACCCACTGCAAGGTATACTACCATTAGATCTTTCGCTTCATTGGCTGCTACAATGGGATGGAACATCCATCAAATGGACATGAAGACAACATTTCTGAATGAGACCATCGATGAGGAAGTATACATTGAGAAAACCAAAGGTTTTGAGGTAAATGGTAGGGACACTCATGTCTATAGACTCAAGAAGGCCCTATATGGTTTGAAGCAAGCTCCTAGGGCATGGCATGCAAAAATCGATGAATACCTTCTATGAATTGGGTTTGTGAAGAGTTTCATTGATCCTAATCTCTACATCAAGGTTGTGAATAATGATCCAGTCATTATTCTATTGTATGTGGATGATCTATTCATCACAGGTATGGAGAGAAGAATGCAGGAAGATGATGGTAGTTGAATTTGAGATAAGGATCTAGGACTAATGCACTATTACCTAGGTGTGGAAATATGGCAAAATCTTGGGGAAATATATTTGGGGCAAGGAAAGTACATCATCAAGTTGTTGCAGAAATTTGGGTTGATGGATTCCAAGCCTGTGACTACTCTTATGATCACCAATCTCAAGAAGTTGAGGAGCTCCGACTCAAGTCTCATGGATCCTACCTCCTATCATCAGTTGGTAGGTTCTTTGATGTATCTGGTAAATACTAGGACATACATATGTTTTGTTGTGAACATCCTCAATCAGTTTCAGTTGGAGTCGCGTCATGATCACTGGATAGATGCCAAGCATATATTGAGATATCTTCATGGTACAATACATCACTACCTAAAGTACAATAGCAAGGAAGTCAAGTTGATTGGCTTCATAGATTCAGATTGAGGTGGCAGTGAGACCAATGGAAGAAGCACTACCGAAGGATGCTTTAGTTTGGGATCAGCGATGATCTCATGGATGAGAAGAAAGCAAGTTCCTGTTACTTTGAGTAGCGTTGAAGCAGAGTACGTGGTTGCATGTCAAGTAGGAAAGGAGGTTGTATGGTTGAGGAATGTTGATTTGGGGCAGCATCGGACGTGCTCTAGGCCTCAAATTTTGCAGGGAGGCTTGAGCACATGTATTCTAAAGAACCCAGAAAGTGTTTTGGGAAAGTCCACCTAGAAGTGATTCTATTAAAATAATTAATATTTTCAATGGGGTTCCTAAGTCTAGACTTAGGAAAATTAAAATATTAATGGGTATTAATCTAATCAGGGGTGAAACTTCTAGAAAAAGCCACGAATCAAGCCAAAATGATTTGAGCCTTTGATTATGATTTAATCTAGGTTGTTGGTTGCCCAACAGAAAGATATAAGAAGGGGCTTCAGGGTCATTTGGAAAACACACCAAGCAAATGCTTAGTTTCCTAGGTAAAATCAATTTTCTCACTAGTCAAAGTTCGGCAAGAGAAAATCGATTCAAAAGGAGATTTGCAGGTGGAGGAGAGACAAAGAGGGTTCAGCATCAGTCAGGGAGACAGGGACGAAGACATAGAGCAGTAGATGGGACAGCACTGGGCAGGTTGCCGCTGGGAGAGGCAGTGCTGGCTTGAGTGATGTAGGCATTGTGCAAGCCAGTCTAGAGGCCAGAGAAAGTGACGCTGGGCAAGCCAGAGAGACGCAGAGGGTGGAGAAACCTCCCTCTCAGGTCAGATACTTGTTCAGGAACATCTGTAAATATTTCTTAGAAAGCCTTGTTCTATACTACTAGGTGTAATTTGTACATGTTGATTTTTGTTGAAGAATAATAAAACCCTCATCTGCTACACCAATTTTCCCGCATTGGATTTTTCCAAGGACAATTGTCCAAAAATAACTATGTTATTGTGTTTGTATAAGTGTCAGCATTTTACTTACATTTACTTTCTGCAATGTTTTAGTTGTGAAGGTTGCAGTGGAATATGTTTCGATATTTGTCATATGAATACAGTAGATAACTTATTTCTGAGGTAATAAGTAGAAGAAATCATATTAATCACTGCAGTAGGATTTCCTTTTTAGAAATTTTCACATGGTATCTAAGCTACAGGGAAGCAGAAGAGAGAAGTTGGAGGATCCAGTGCTGAGAAAAGAAGGGAATTCGAAATTCCTGCAAAGGCAGAAATTCGAATCTACCAAAGGATTGCGCAGTTCAAACCAAAGAGATTGGATTTCATGGGAAAACACTCTCTGAGAGAGCGACAGACAGGTAAGTCTTTTCCAATCGAAATTTATCAGTGGTGGAAGGGACAGTGCAACAGAAGATTCAGCAAGGAGGATTATTTCAAGTGGGACGCAATTTTTCCTACATCAGTCGTTGGGATAGGTTAGCATCAAAAATTGGCACAATATGGATACTCAAAGTGTCACAGATTTATCTACCAGATTAGATTCACATGCCTAGCTAATTCAACATCAGCGGATGTTTGGGACATTGATAGTGAGGCTTGAGCTCATATGACTAGAGTACGAGAACATTTCTCGAGCTATCAAGAAGAATAGATGGACTTCCAAATAACTATGGGAAACATAACGAAATGTACTCCACTAGGGAGAGGCACCATAGCTTTTCAGACAGAGGCAGGGACCAACATCTGAGCCACCAATGTTCTGCATGTGCCAGGATTAGGAATGAATTTAATTTCAATGTCACAGTTACAGGACAAGGGATATGATGTATACTTCATCAGGAAGAAATTATACGTTAAGCATCCAAGCTGGAAGAAGAAAAAGCAAATTGGGTTCGAAGAAACAAGTTGTATAGGTTGCAGCTTGAATTGCCAATGGCATTGATAGGCAGCAACAACAATGATGAGGAGCGAAATGAATTATGACACAAGCAAATGGGGCACTTACACCATGGAACATTGAGGATGCTCAGAGAGACTATTACAAGGGTACTAGTCATACGTAGTGAACATGATGACTTGTGCAGAGGATGTGTGCTAGGAAAGTACGCTAAAGCATCTTTTTCCAGAAGTAACAGTAGAGCAAAGAATGTATTACGATTAATACACTCAAATATCTGTGGTCCTATGTCCACAAGGGCTCTTAGTGGTGGCAAATACTTCGTCACTTTTATCGATGATCGCTCCAGAAAAAAACTGGATCTATTTCTTAAAGACCAATGATGAGGTCTTTGATCGTTTCCAAGAGTTTAAGGCTCTTGTTGAAAATATGACAGGGAAAAAGATAAAGGTATTGTGTTCAAAATTTCAAATAATGGTGGAAAACATATAGACAAATATTTCACAGATTTCTATGCAAAGGAGGGCATCAAAAGAGAGTGGACAACTCCATATAATTCGGAGTGGAATGGAGTGGCAAGACGAAAGAACCGAACTATTGTTGGGGCAGCCAAAGCCATGTTGTATGATCAAGATCTACCTAAGTATCTATGGGTAGAAGCTTGCAACACAGCAGTATATATCCAGAATAGAACTCCTCATAGAGCATTGGGGAAGAGAACGCTCGAAGGAGTATTCACAAGAAAGAAGCCAGAAGTTAGTCATCTCAGGATATTTGGAAGCGTGGCTTATTGCCACATTCCATATGAGACGCGCAACAAACTGGATCAGACTACAAAGAAGGGGTATCTCGTACGATATAGCGAGACCTCAAAGGCATATAGAATCTACATTCCAGGCAGCAGGAAGATTGTAGTAAGGCAGGATGCAAAGTTCATGGAAGATAGAGCTTTCAGGAAATCTCGTGAAATGCTTGTAGAAGATCAGTCAGGAGATGTTCCATTAGTCCAAGAGCAGCAAGGGCAGCAAGAAGGACAAACATGAGAGCATACCCCTGGGTCGAGTACAGTGACCAGGACCAGTATTTCCTCAGAGGGAGAAAATGCAAATGCCTCTCAACGGACGGAACAACAGGATCAGGAGGAAGAATTGGTTGAGCATCCCACCACCAGTGGTAGAACGAGCAGAGAGGTGTGACAAACACTAAGGGATGTAGCGGAGTTTGTTGGAGCTCCTAGTGCCGAGAAGAGGCAACGTAGGCAACCAGATAGATACCAAGCATTGCTAGCTCAGGATGGAGAACCCTCTAGCTTTTAGGAAGTTGTTCAACACCAAGTATGGATGGATGCCATGGTAGAAGAGTACAACTCCATCGTGACGAATGATGTTTGGGAAGTAGTACCTAGACCAATTTTCAAGGCATAGTCCTCGATGCGATGTTTATTCAAGATTGCCAGGATCCTAGCCTTCCAGATGACAAAATTGGAAGCCCCATCTAATCTGTCATGATCCCTCAATCTGTTTACTACCATCTCTGCTCCTCTTCTCTAGACTCCCTCTGAGTCCTGATTTCCCTCTCGGAAATCCTCTAGCCAACTGTTGAATCACTCCTCTCCAGTCCTCCTTTGCCGCTGCAACCCGGATTTCTTAGCTAGAAATCTGTCGAGGTAGTGCTTCCCTCTACCTTAGTTCAGTCTCCTTAGACATTGTTCTGCACTCACAAAAATAGCGTCCCACCAGCTCCTCAAATCAAAATCTGCACAGCTCCCTTAGCCCCGACAATTGAAGAATCTGAGCCCTTCTGGCCCTGCGCAATCACAGTGAGAGCTGGATCAGCTCCCCCTGAACATAATGTCAATCCTTCCTGGCTAAGAAAGATGACTTGGCACTACGTAGGCCTGATCTGCCCTCCCTCTACCTCTGCGTTGGCCTGGACAGCTGACGCAGCTACTGCATGGGCTCCTCCCAACTACTACATCACCTTCGCGTGGCTCAGAGTGCTGATGCAAGCACTGCGTGGGCCTCTGCGTCACTCCTTCTGCATCTCTGGCTCTGAAACAGCATTGTCTCTTGGGGCAATTGCTTTCTCTGCAGCAAATTCTCAGATTTTCTCAGTTGGTGTCTTCAGTCGCCTTTGATCTACAATCCCTCTGATACCATGTGAAAATTCCTGAATCTAACACATCAAAAACCCCTACTGCAATTTATGGTTTACTATCTCCTACTTGTTCTTTACATCAACAAGTTATTTAATTTCATAAATATTGAAGTAAACACAAATGCAGCCTTCACAGATATATAAATCATGTACTGAAATAAACTGAGACAATCACACAAGGGACACCGTTGTTTTTGGAAAATCTTCCCTGAAAAAAACCCAATGCGGGAAAATTGGTGCAACATATATGAGGGTTTTATTACTAAGCAAATTTCTGAATACAACTAGGGTGCCAAAAATGGCTCACTATTCAGAAATATCCTTGGCAATTGTACCTCTCTCCGGAGACGGATATTCCGACAAATCAGCAACCGAATGATCAACCCCACAATGACTCTGACTGTTCCTTGTGCTTGACAGCGAAAGCTACTCCAAGCACTGCTCTAGAACTGCGTCACCCTCTCTTGAACTGCATCACCCTCTCCCGGCTCAGGATATGTTGACCAGCTCCCAGCCTGCCCCACAGAATCTCCCAGCGCTGCCTCTGAAGCCCTCTACGTCAGCCTCTATGGCCATTTGTGTCCTTTGCGTTGGCTCCTCAGGCCTCTGTGTCAACCCTTCTTGGGCTTGCGCTGCCTCTCTTGGCACTGCACTACCTATCTGCTATGTATTCTTCAGCCTTAGATCGAAATCCCTTGCTGAAATGCCCCTCACTACAACTGATCTCTAACTCGATTTCCTCAGCAAACCCAGCCACAAAAAATTGAATTCTTGATCTCTCTTGGTGAGTCTCCAACTGACCCTCAAGCCTCCTCTTATACTTTTCTTGTTGATGAATCAACAGTCGAGATTAAGTCCCTAATCAACAGCTAAGATTAGATCTGGCTTGATCCTCGTCACTTAGAACTTTCTCACCCATTTTATATTAATACTGTTAGGATATTCCGACACATAGGAAATAGTTAAGTATAACTTGGTCTAGCGTAGAGTTAGGTAAAGTGTGTTTCTTTACTATGTACTTTTGTAACTTACAATCCGACGATCACAATATGTAGTGATCCGACGGTTCATTCTCTCCTCGGTATTATCGACACTTGATCCGTGGCTTAACACCCGATTGGTCCATGATCTCTATTTAAAGAGCATGGAGGGTCATTTGTTGTTTAACTGTTCATGAGAGAAGCTTATGTAAAATTTCATTCTTTTATTAATAAATTGCCTGAAGTGGTCGCATTGGCTCAGGTCGTGGACTATTTCCCTCTTTGAGGGTTTTAACCACGTCAAAAATACTGGTGTATTGATCTGTGATCTGTTTGTGAGTGGTGTCCTTTGGTGTTCTGTCTGACGAACTTTCCCTGTAAATTCCTACATGGTATCAGAGCTATTTGAGGGCCACGTCCGTTGGTGATCCAAATCTAAAGCCGATAGAACTGCATCCGACTGTCGTTTCCTAGATCTACTGTTTCTGACAACTGTCACGCCGAGAGGACTGCTCTATTGTGTTAGGAGCATCTGTTCCAGTGAAGAACCCCTTTCGTTTCATGCGAAAAGGTTTTTGGTAGCCCTAGCTACGTCATTTTTAAGATCTGGAGGTATACAGTGTTTATTTGCAGTTTCTAGTTATTTTCTCTCTATTTATTATTTCGGTTTATTTAGCTTCTTTTTTTTATTATCGGATCTATACCTTTCATTTCTGCGTATGCTCTTTGCCCTGCGACTCTGTGCGATCTGGGCAAATCAGAAACAG